>CM024638.1:40818025-41072318 GCA_014182715.1 Eucalyptus cloeziana | reverse complement strand
GTTGCGCCACATGTGCAATAACTCTTTACGAGCCGCCCTCGTGCCTGCAAACGTTAAGTGATGAAGCACGAGGATGACAAGAAAGTCACCAAAATATTTGAAAGTAGACAAATGAAAGTGGAGAATGGACTGACAAAATTAAATCAACCCACACGGTCTATTCTTATGCATTGTTAAACTTTCGATCATGATCGATATGATCATATATATTTATTCAAAAGGGTTTGGGTTCATTTTCTCATCATCCGTCACTTTTTTTTTTTCTTTTTTTTTCATTCATCCTGGCGAGAAAAAGGAAACCAAAAGTAAAAGCATTACTCACCCATTTGGGTCCCTGGACTAAATCCCCTTAATCGCCCGGATCTGTCGAAGAACCTCCTTCCATGTTTCGATGGCATTTGAGTCGACTCTGTCTATCTCATGGATATTGAAGGAACTTCCAAAATCCCAGCTTGGTGCCTTACATCGGAGGGACTAACATCATAGAAAATAGGGAAAATAATCTGTCCATTCGTTTTTCTGCACTCCCACATTTGTAAAATTAGCTCATTGAGGCAAAAATTCACTGAAAGCATAATTTTTGAGAGGATGGCTATCGAGATCCTCGACCGCATGAGCGCCTCTTTTAGCTCCAGCCCAATCTTTTCCAGGACTAAGGTCATATGTATCATTGAAGACTTGATTCCAGCTTCTCTACCAATTGTGTGGTAAAGGTAACCATGATTCCGCCGGAGTATCTAGATGTCTAAAATTCAAATATCATATTTGAATCCAGATGATGACGATGAGGTTGAAGATGATATCTGTCAAATTAATGAAACCAAACTGCTTCATGATAAACATAGTTGTTCGATCAAGTCTTATGCTTCTAGCCAAACAAAAGAAAAGAAAACACAGTTTTGTGAATTCTGATGGAGGCGAACCATAAAAGCAAGTGACTGCACCTGATCTTGCAAATTGCACACTTTGGCTTTTTTGAATAATTCAAATTACTCAAAACATTTGCAACACTCAAATGTCGATACATGATTCATAATGCTTTCAAAATTTAAACAATATTTTAAATTTTAGGAAAAAGCAACAACGGTCCAAAAAGTGTTACACCTATTGCACTTTTGCCAATTTAATCATAAACATTTCAATCTTATTAATTGAGTCTTAAACCTTTCACTTTTTCCAATTGAATCCATCCAATCATTTATTTAGGATTTTTTTTCCTTTCTTTTTTGCCGGAGGCCAGCGAGACTAGCTCCACAGACTTGGTGAGGCCAAACCTGCCTAGGCCATGATGGCCCTCACCCACCAAATCTAGGAGCTAGCCCTTGCTGGCCAACGGCAAAAAAAAAAGAAAAAAAGAAAAAAAGGAAAAATATTTATAAATAGTTCTTAGAGTTTGATAGACTCCTGTTTTCCAAAATTCAGTCGTTCAATCGCTCATCTCAAAGAAGATTTGTAGAATTCTAGGCGAATTTTAGCATATGTTGGGTCGAACCGCAAGCAGAGGACCGATTCCAACGTATTAATGTAAAAGAAGTTTAAAGTGACAATGCAAATCCCAGAGATGCAGAGAAAACTCACCAGCTTGCTTCTAATATTTCTTCCAGCAGCAACAACTGCAGGAGCAGGAGCTGGAGCAAGAGCAACACCTGCAGGAGCCGGAGCATCAATTGCTCGAGCCGAAGCAGATATTGGAAGACGTGGTTTTGGTCTTATCATGTTTATAGCATTATCAACTGCAGAAGCAAACATTCCGAGAAGACATAGGAACACCATGGACCAAGTTGGAGGCACTGTGAGAGACAGCATCACAACAACCACGGTTATCGCAAACCAAACCACATCCCTCCAAGCCATCGTTTGCTCTCGCGCTTTCTCACAGAGGCACAGGAGCTCTAAAAACATTGGACAACAGTATATATTACACTTTACACATGACAATATTATATTGTATACATAAATCACCAAGACCACTGACTTCGGGGCACCCGCTCTTTGACAACGTGAGGCAAAATTATCAGGTACTTGCGGTCTCTGTCTAGCTGATTTCAAGAGTTGATAAAGGCACTTCATCATGTTCAAATTCTGAAAGCATGGTCGGCAAGGGCAACGAGGAAATGCCTGGAAGGCAACGAATAAGCACTCGTAGAGGAAGAATCCTAGAAAAGAAGAGGAAAGGCCCAATTGAGCAGAGAATGGAAAATGATAATACACCGGATACTGCCAAGAAGACAACAACTCGCTGGTCAATAGGAAAAGTAAGGCCGAGCTTCGTTAGAAATTACCAAGCAAGTTGGTGCGCGACTATCAAACAGATATAAATGATAATGAGTAGATTAAAAAATAGCACACGGCAAGTTATAGTTCAGCTTTATTATCAAGCCCATATATATTTTCCCTGATAATAGTCTTAATTCAGGCTAAAGTCCACTAATAATTTTTATGAAAAGTTACAATCAGCATGTATTGCTTCTACTATATGATAGACCATACTATTAGATTGCAAGTTTTGATCTCACTCTTGTGCACTGCCTCTTAAAATTGGGGGCAATATAAGAGCACAACAAGGAAATTTAATCAAGTAGTAGCAAGAGAGATGACAAGAACGGAACAAGCTTTCTCTATTTTTAGTTACGCTGGTCCTCTTTATGCAGCCATCTTCAATTGACCTGTTAGAGATGCTCACCTATTCTTCAAGGAACCAAAGATATCATGGATATAGAGACTTAGTTACCCTAGAATTTCTAATACCCTTTCGATAGCTTTTCTATTTATTTGAAAAATATTTTCTGCAAGTAGTCTTGGTTAATTTCAATCTTAAAATACTAACATGCAATGTGTAATCATACGGGTGCATAGCCAAAATTTAACACTAGGTAAATCAAAAGCCATAAATAAATTACTAGAAGTATAGCAAAAACTTGATTCATTGAGCTGAGCAAAGCGAAAGCAAGGTCTAGTAGTTTTTCTTTTGGGTATCTTCTTATGGTAAATATGATTTAATTTAAATTAAATTAACATGAATAAATGAGCTGGAATGAAATTCAAAATGACATGCGAGTTATATCAAGTACTCCGAGTCTCTGTTTAGTTGACTTGAGTTGTTAAAAGGCACTTCATCGTGTTCAAATACTAAAAGCATGGTTGTCAAGATGTGCATAGATATAATTGACAAGGGAGTTAATAATCATCAGCGTCTTGTGAATTAGTCCCAAATTAACATGTTACCTACCTCTATCTCACATCATAAATTGGTCTTTAAGAGAGATCCTATTTACATGGTGTCAATGCTTCATTTGAGCCCTTATTAATGCTAAATCAATTCATTGATCACTTTCACATATCCCTTTCACACTCATGTCGCTCTAAGGTAGTGACTCATGAAAAAGCACGGAAAGCTACTTTCGATTCTGTCGTTCTAGTCTAATGAAATACATTCAAAAGTAAGGACGAGCTTTCTTTGAACTTTTCCTTTCACTTTTGATTTTAAAATTTGCGACCCCTGCATGTTGACTAGTTGACGGGCTATTACGTTCTTGGACTTCTTTCTTCTTCCCGCTTTTCGATACAATGCTAATAAGTAATAAGCACGCGTAGAGGAAGAGTCCTAGAAGTGAAGAGGAAAGGCCCTCTAAAGCAGTGAATGGAGGACGCACACCGGATAACGCCAAGAAGGCAACGCCCTCGCGGGTCAAAATGAGCAGAGTAACGACCACGTCGACCAGCTTTGTCAGAACTCGAGTACCCTTGTTTATTAGGTTTCGTCAATGGACGAAATTAACAGGATACTGTTATTCCAGTGTATTTTTTCTTTTTGGGTATTTGATCGGCAAGACAACAAAACCAATGTATCTTCTCTATAAGGTGTGAAAGGATGACTTCTCAAGATCTACAGCTCAGCTCAGTCGGTGTTCTCCAGTTGGAAACCCAAATTTGAATTAGCATTGTCCAAAGTAGCATGAATGTGGCTAGAGTACATATATCTTATTATACTTGCAACCAGAGAATGTATGTCCGTCTTTTATTGATAAAAAACCTTACCCGAAGTCTCAACTAATCTTTACGTTAGGGTTTTGACGCATAACTGATCGGCACTTGTGCACATTTAAATAATCCAATGAAAATCATTAAATATTAATTAATTTTTTGAAAGCAAATTGGTAGTGTTGTTCCTCAATCATCATATCCCCATCCACTATGTTATTCGTTTTGGCTCCTCAAATTAATTTTTTTTCCCAGCAGTCCTTTCATTAAATAAAGATTATTAATAATTTAAACAATTAGTAGGGGAATAGCATAGAAGAAAATTGGTTCACTGACAATGTTGAAAAAGCATGTCCAAATGGAAATTGCAAGCTATACTAAAGTACTGTTCAAAACATTATATAGTACCATCATACCATTAAAAATTATATGCATGCTATGTTAAAAAAAGTGAGTTAAGATTTCTTTATTGTATCTTGAAAATGATGAGACAAACCGGACGTGCTTAGTGTATCCATATAATAAAGCAAACTCACTATCTGTTTCAACCTTAAGCAAAATTACCAAGAAAAGAGGGAAAATAAAAAAAGGCAAGGATCTTCATTTTGAATATCAAAACAGATCCAAATCTTCTCGGCTCCCACTACCCCACTAAAGGAAGAAGAGAACTCAAAACCTTTTGGCCTTCTCCAATTTCCACGCTTCGACTTTAGACATCGAAAAGACAAAGAAAGCAATACATTAAAAAACGGTTGGATAACCAATAATTTTTTTAATAGACGCATTAGGCGATTTACATTATAATAACATTTAAGTAATCAAAATGTGTCAGATAATCAGTAACTTTTCTCAATAAACGCGTCAATTCAGTCACATTATTATAAAGTTGGTAAAGATTTCTCATCATAAAGAAAACTTAAGAAAACAAGTTGCCTGATATGCACTAACATCTAATGTATTGTTATTTTAAACTGAATCTGAATTAAATAATAGCTTACTACATTAAGCAAATGAGTTGTAGTGTAAAAAATATCTAATTCAAATGCTGAATGAAATTACTAATTAAGAGATAAAAGAAGATAATCTCACTTAAAATACATAATATTTATAGCTTATGTGGGCTTTCTTGCTAATTTCAAATTCGCTTTAACATGAATTCACAATGAATTGACTAGCTTAAATTTTATTTTTTTAAATTGTAGAATTTAGTACGTTTTTACTGTATATGTACATGCATGCATGTGTATATGTCTATAAGCAAATCTATGCAAACAAGATAAAATTAAGATAATCGGGTTACGAGATCAACATGGATTAAATATTTGAGAAACGCTTGAATTTTATCCAATTTGATCCAAGTAATCATAATTCTGTGGATAAAGGAATTTCTTCATCAAGGATTCAATTTACAAAGCTAAAGATATATTTTATTAGTCTAAATTATCAATAATTTACTCACTTAAATTGTTTAAGTGATTTCATTCACTGCAATAAAGAAATACTATACTGAAAAAAAATCGGTTAATTTAAAAATAATCACAGAAATTTAAAAAGTTACAGAATTTTTAAGATATTACAGTTGTGTTTGGTTACTTCAAAATTACAATAAAGTTACCATCAACGAATTAAAACCGTTTGTTCAAAACATGACTTATTTGTTTCAACATATTTGGACTTTATGACTTCTTCCTAGGAGTGAGCATTGGTCCGGGTCAACCCTCAACCGACCTTGGACTGGCCCAACCCTACTAGTCTTGGTCCAGTTCCCAATGAGACTGGATCAGTCATTGGTCCTAGAATTCTTGGACCAGCACTGTGCAGGTCGATCCTTGGTCCTAAGAGTTCCGGGTCGGTCCAACCCAGACCAACCTTGATTATATATAAAAAATATTTTTTTTTAATTTTTTATAAAGATAAAATTTTAAAATAAACGGTGTCAACAATATTAAACAGCTATTTAGTGAGGAGTTCAAGTAATTTTACATTATTCTTTAATAACTTAGGTTTTTAATGTCTTTTACGGCATCAATAGTCAAAATTTACGAAGGAGAAAAATGTTTTTATGAGGAGTCCTCAGGGCGTCCAAAAAGGCACCTTATGACATCCTATTCTAGTATTCGTTTTCTTTTATCTTATTTGTCCTCTTAGTCTTCAATTTGCTAAAATAAAAAACAAACAACTTCTTCGATCACCACTCGACACTCGCCTTGCTCGTTTTGGGTCACTTGTGCCGCTCGCCGCTCAATGCTCGCCTGGCCTTGTTGCTCCCCGCTCAACATTCGATGCTCATTCCGTTTGACGCTCACCCCACTTGACCCTCATCGCTTACCTTTCTTAGCTGACCTTGCTCATTATCGAACTCATTGGGTCGGTACGGTCCTTTGTTGCCTTTTCAATGAGTACAAAAAATGAAATAAAAAATTATTGGTTAGTCATGGGTTGACCTTGAAACCGGACTGAACCCATTAAGTCAGTCCGGTCTTCAATTGCTTTTTTAAGGAGTATAAAAATGAAATAAAAAATTATCAGTTGGTCGGGTTGACCTAGAAGCTGGACCGAACCCATTAGGTTGGTCCGGTCATCGGTCCCAAGCTCAATAGAGTCGGTCTTCGATCCCAAAAATTGAGAACCAGCACTATGCGGGTTGGTTCTAGGGTTAGAGGGTGGACCGGCCCAACCAGGACCATGCTCACCCCTACTTCTTCCCTCTTCATATCAACTTTGGTAATTGTGCACGGTAAATGCGTGAGATTTTCTCTTGTATAGATGGGCACAACCTTCCAAGATGAAAACATAACGTATTTTTTTTCTTCTTGCCTCCGGCGGTTGACGAATTGCCAAGTAAGGACAAATGATTCCATTTACAAGGTGGCGCTCATAATTGACTTGGTTCTCCCAAACCCCACGAAGTGCAACATGATTTTCGATTAATTATGAAAATTTGTTTTTATTTAAAGAACCGCCACGAACCGATTAGAGGCCCCTTTTTTTTTTTTTTTTGGTCAATAAGAGGCGGGTTGCAAGCCAAGTAAAATGCAGAAGGTCGTTTGGCTTCCACAAATAAGAGATTTTGGTAGGGGGACTTGATACCCTAAAATCCATTTCACTGCCAAATTTGGTACCTTTCCTCTTAGTTTTAAGAACATTTATTTATCTAATCTTATTCATTTAAAATATTCTAGGCTCTTCTATGTGACAATGCCATGTTAATTTGCACAATAATATCAAGAATAAATCAACCTCTAAATTTTCAGTAGCCAATTCTCTTCTTGAAATGAAAATTGTGGCCAACATAGCACCAGCAAAAACTAAATCTAATGTCACCACCACGCTAGCAAGACTTATATTTGCTTCAATTTTCATGGTCGATAATTTATCTCACTATTTTTAATCACCCCAAGACTCCACCAATGAGCTTTAAGAAAACTGTAGTTCAGAAAATTTCTAGAAAACTCTATAAAATGGATCGATAATTTAACAGATTTCTAAGTCCTAAAGGGTCCCAAGAAGAGATAAACCATCATTAGTTCCGATCAAAATGGAGCAAAGATTGGTAATAGCAGCTCAAAATGACTATGTCGATGAGCTGAATGATTTGATCAGAAGCAATTGGCTCATCCTCTAGGGGATGGCTCTCAAAGGAGCCCACATCGGTAGTGGGGGCGGTGTTGGATGTATGCCCTAAAGCTACTATGTAATAGTTACATATTAGGGATTTCAGTTGTACTATCATTATTATTATTTAATTATGGCAATAACGTATTCATTCATTTGTCCAATTATTTTATATTTATGAATGATTCCATAAGATCAGTTGCAACTAGACCTATTCTTGAGACGTTAAGAATATATGTGACGGGTTCATAGTTAGACTAAATCTTTAAATTGTTCCCGGTCGATGGATTATTGAGTGGATATTAATAATCCCGTTGAAACCAGTGTGTTCTTAACTTCACCATTAAGTATTGAATACTTAAGGGAATGATGAGCCACAAGTCATTGAATATTGTAATGCCTAAGTTAAGAACACGAGTGTTTATATTAGATAAGTTCACTAAACGTGACGCATATGGAACGATTAGCAACATGGAAGCTTTTAGCGTGATCAATGTCTAATTGTTCATGCTTTGGTCTTGTGTAAATAATTCTTAGACCTGAGGCACAGTGTTAACTTGTGTGTCGAACAACTATAATTCACGGGTACACGTAATGCCGGGTCGTTGATCCATCTTTACACCTGATGGTCATAGTTTGTTCATATACGAAGTTGCACGTGTGTGCAATATGGAATATGTCTCCTTGTTAAATGCAAGGTATAATAATGATGTCCTATGCGATCTGATTATGACACTGCATTGAAATCCTCAGCCGGGGTTGTAACCAAGAATAAATTGTTTATGTCTCGAATAAAATGCAGATCAATTAGATTTGTGCATATGATCGGATTGGTGACTTGACAAATATTCCATGGTCTTTGTTTAATCGGGACATAGTAAGACAGAGGGATTGAATTACACTGTAGCCAAAACTGACAGGTTTATTATGTTCTTAAAGCATTCACACTATCTGGGCAGCCATGACATATTGCTAGATGTCAATCATGACTCGTAGGACCCAAAGATTAATCAGGACAATTAATTTTTTTTGGAGTACCAATGTGTTAGTACAAGTCTTACTACCAACTTAGTGATGAACCTAGGGATGTCACACACCATAATAATATGGAACAAGAGAGAAATAATGTTGCAAATGTGTTTGCAATTACTACAATCGAATTGAGTCAATTTGAAATTATATTAAGTGAGATTTAATTTAATTTTATTATAGTCACAAGCCTACTTGCATATGATGCACACGCATGCCCAAAGTGGATACATATTAATGTACCCTAATTGCACATACAAAGATTATGTCCCTTTTATTTTTATTTTAGGAATTGATTAATTAATTATTTAATTAATCATGCACAACGGTCGCACATCATGTGCATTTCCTTTTTATAATAACAACTAAATTAAAAAAAAAAAAATTGAAATTGGAGCTTCCTGCATGTGCACGAAGCATGATGGTCAGCAACCGCTGACCATCATGCCTAAGATCGTGCACGATCGTTCGTGCTTAGTGGACGATCAGCAACGGTTGCTGATCGTCCATCGATCAGCAACCGTTGCTGGTGTATATTTATATATATGTTGCTGAAAATGAAGTAGAGGGACAGAACAAAGCGTTGCTGAAAATAGAGAGAAACGTGTGCGCGTTCTTGTTTTTTTTAGACGCGAGAAAGAAGAGTGTTCTCTCGTTTGGGACATGACTAAAAGGATATGGAGAATTACTTCATGAGATTGTTAGTACGATCAAAGTGGTGATTATCTGAAAGTTCTCTCTTTCATTCGACGTCCATTGTTGGTGTGTGTGAACTAGAGATCCGACGTTTGTGGGACTCGAACTGAAGAACATCCGAACCAATTCGTTTAAAGCGCGCTTCACGAGATAATTCATTTAACTCTCTTTTTACATTCAAATTTTTGATTAAAACGCACGAACAATACCTTTAGAGAATCATGTATAAATTATATCATCTTGTTTCCTCTGCGTTCTTTTGTTAATTTTACCTATACATGATTCATGAAACCCCAACAAGCGGGCCATTCGCTTTCGTTCAAGAGCTCCTGAAGTTGATGCCAAAGTTCGCGGAAAAAGTGAACATAGATGGTTTCAATCCATTGCACATCGCCGCAGCCCGAGGTGAAGTGGAGAATGCGAGCGTCACACCTCATAGAGAAAGCGAGTTTATTATGGAATCCGAGTTCTAAAATCCACCAAAAATAAGATCTAAACATCTCCAACTTCTACTATCTAAACCTTAAGAATTACCATTTTTAACATGTCCAATTATCTCAACTCATACCCAAATCTAATTATCAAAAGCTCCCTGTTAGTGACACTCTTGTCCAACTAGTTGCTAGTTAAGGAATCTAAAAAGATGGGAGATGAATGGTATGAGCAACTATTGCTTAGTTAGTTCTTATAAGTAGACCGAGTATCCATTATACATATATACAAAAGTTATCCATAAACTTAATAATCCCAAATCCAAAACATAATTTACGTACAATTATCTTTTCAATACAATTTGAGCAGTTAAATACAATCAAAATGAATAGTGAATTACAGTCAAAGTGGATAGTGGAATACTGTCAAAATGAGCAATAGCATACTTTCATACCCATTTAATTGACCACATCAAAATAAACATAAATGATGCATTCTATTGATCAATATCAGATTACACATCAAACCATTCCATTAATCAATCACATGCTCAAACCACACATAATGATCCAATCCATTGATTGATTTCAATCAAATCAATAATCCATTTTACTGATCAATCTTATACTCAATATCCAACCATGATTACAACATAAAGCCTAGTGATAAGATAACTAAGATTATTTTTGGTTTAGTCTCTCCACATATATTGTCGGTGGCTTAGCCCAAAAATGTTATGAAATATTATGCATACTTGAAAATCCCATGGCAATAATGAGCATCAAATCATTTACATCATTCTCCAATAATTTACAAAACCGATCTTGAATTCGTACCCTAAATCAATTTTTAGATTAGAATATATAATATTTCACAACAGAATACATTTCTTATCGGATGTCTCCAAAGAGACAAAATATAATATTTTTCATAAACCAAGTTCACAAATCAGCCTTTCTGCAATCCCTTTTATAGAGGAAATTCCCAAACCATCTTCACAAATTATCAACTCAAACTATTTTCCAAAAAATGCATTACCATGCCATTTCAAATTAATCAAAAGGATAGTAAAGCCCAATCTGAATTTTATGCAACAAATAAGCTCCGAAAAGCACTTTTTTTTTTTATTATATAAAGCATGTTGCGCCATGACTTTCGTAACTCATAATATATATAATCTCTATCATTCTGAAGACACGAGTTTACAAAACCAAAAAGAAATAAGCATCGCTCGCTTGAGAATACCCAACCAAATAGGGAAAGTTACCTCGACTTTGTCAGCTTTCTATATTTTTCTCCTCTCTTTGTTTCGCGCCCGCCTCTGTCTGTCTCTCTCTCTTATTTTTCTTCGTCCTCTTCTCTTTTTGTTTTACTCTCGTTTACGAAGACTCTCTTCTCTCTTATTTCCCTCTCTAACTCTCCCTCTCTCTCTCTCTTCTTCTCCTTTTCGTTTTCCTCTCCCTCTCTCGTTCGCACTCACGTCTCTCCCTCTCTCTTTCTCTCCTGTTTTTTTTTTTTTTTTGCCCATCTCTTTTTCCTCTTTCCTTCCCTTGTACCCTCCTTGTCTCCCACTCTCTCTCCCTCTCAGTTATTACAGCGAGGGAACTCTAGACTTTTTCGGTCAACACCTATGTTTTGTGAAGGAAAGGGAGAGAAGAATCCCTTTGCATTATGCGGTCGTGAACGGAGAGCTCGATGTCACGAAGCTACTGCTCTCCGCTTTGCCTGAGTCCGTCGAAGAGACAAACGCCCCAAGGAGACCGCGCTTCAGCTCGCGGTGAAGGACGGCTGGTTTGACGCGGTCGTTGTGTTGGTGGAGCATGGCATAAGAAGGAATAGGTGATCAATCAATAGGACAACAAAGGCAATACTGTCTTGCATCTCACTGCTGCCGCTGAAAAATTTCGAGGTAGGTTCCCCTTTTTTTATCGCACTTTTCTTGGCACATCATTTCACTGAAATTTTGTATAGGTTGGATATGGGTTGGGTCGGTCAAGTACGAGCCAAGAAATCTATATTACGATAAATGAGTCGTAACGGGGTTAAATTTATCAATTTGAGTCGATCATTTATGACCCAACCCAAAGCAGACCCAATCAACCCATTTGATAGGTCTACATTTCAGTGAAGGTGTTATTTTGGTATCCCTAGACTATGCAAAATTCTTCTTAGGAATTTGGCATCCCTACCATATACCAGAATATTTTCTATATTTTCTAAATATCTGTAAATCAATGAGTACAAAACGAAGATGGAAAAGAATTGCAGGTGGTTGACTTCATGCTTCCTTGGCATGCTATGGATTCCGAGGTTGTAGATGCGTGCGCCTCGAACGAAGTGGCTTGACGCCTCTAGGTGTCTCAATTCTCTCACAAAGGGGGAGCAGGAGAAAGAGAGATGAGAGAAATTCACGCACGGACTGGAGCCATTCACAGAAGAGGACGATCAAACACACCCTCTTCAACACTAGTCTCGGGGGTCGGGGGAGGCAATATCCGGGGACCAAACAGTCGTCAATCAGATGGGGAACGAGCTACAAATGCTCCTCAATCATCGATGGGCGACACACGCAACGCTCTGCTGGTCGTTGCTGCGCTCATTGCTAGCACTACCTACCAAGCCGTGATTCAACTTCCAAGTTTTATCAAAAAAGTTGATTCCACAAAAGGCTTCCCCGCATACTATGCATCTATGATAACCGGTCCTCTTGGCACGGACTTGGCGTACATCGTCTTCATGAGCTGCAACACATTCGGATTCTTGGTGTCGATCCAATGATCATTTGCCTCACCAGAGATCTCCCTGTGAGGCTGCCGCTGTTACTCTCCGTGACCACAATGGTTCAAACTTACTACTGCTTCACGTTTTACCTACCATTCACATTACAGGACAAAGCATTTGGTCTAAAAACGTGGAATTGTTGAGCATGCTGCCATTAACGATGTCAATTCTTCTTCTACTGGCACAGAGGCCGTTGGCCCTAGCTTTAGATATTTGCTTGGAAAGGCTATCTCGGTTTAACCTCCTAGGGGATATGTACAGTCTGAGGACCCAGTCTGTCATTGTTAAGGATAGAGATTGAAGAAATTAATGCACCAGATGGAGCCAAACACAGAAGAACCAACTCGCACGCTTCAAGACTAGCCTCGGAGGAAGATCAATCAGATGGGGAACCGGTTGCAAATTCGAAAATTTTGAACAAAGAAAGAGAGTCGATAGGAGACACACGCAACGCCCTACTAATTGTCGCCGCGCTCATTGCAAGCGCAACCTACCAAGCCGCACTTCAGCCTCCAAGCTTTAGGACAAAAGTTGATGATCATTCAACAAAAAGCTTCCTTGCATACTATGCTTCTTGGGTGACTCGTCCTCTTGGCAGGGACTTTGTGTACATTGGCTTCATAAGCGGCAACACATTTGGACTCTTGCTATCGATCCAGATGATCATTTGCCTCACCAGAGATCTCCCTGTCAGGCTGCCGCTGTTACTCTCCGTGACAGCACTGGTTCAAAGTTACTACTGCTTCACGTATTACTTGCCATTCACATTACTCGATAAAGCGTTTGGTCTGATAAACGTGGAACTGTTGACCGTGCTGCCAATAATGACATCAATTCTCCTTCTACTGGCACAGAGGCCGTTGGCACTAGCTTTAAATTTTTTGGTTGGAAAAAGCTTTCTTGCTATAACCTCCTAGGGAACATGTACAGTATGGGGACCCAATTTGTTGATAATAGAGACGCTGGAGCTGAACATCGAAGAGGGAGATCAAATTTGCCTTCTTCAAGACTACTCTCAGAGGAAGATCAATCAGATGCCAAATCAGCTACAAATGCTCCCAATCATTATATTGTTCCCCATCGAAAAATTTGAACAAAGAAAAGAGTCAATGTGTGACATACGCAATGCCTTGCTGGTTGTCGCCGCACTCATCGCAAGCACTACCTTCCAAGCTGTGCATCAGCCTCCAAGCTTTACAAGAAAGGCCAACAGTAGTTCCACGAAAGGCTTCCTCGCATCCTATGAATCTTGGATGACTGGTCCTCTTGGCAGGGACTTAGCGTACATCGCCTTTATGAGTGGCAACACCTTTGGACTCTTGGTGTCGGTCCAAATGATCATTTGCCTCACCAGAGATCTCCCCATTAGGCTGCCGCTGTTACTCTCCATGATTGGAATGGTTCAAACTTACTATTGCTCCACGTATTTCCTGCCGTTCACGCTACTGGACGAAGAGCTTGGTCTGAAAAACGTGAAATTGTTGAGCATCCTTCCGGTAATGATATCATTTCTTCTTCTACTAGCACAGAGGTGGTTGGCGCTAGCTTTAGATTCTTGCTTGGAAAGGCTTTCTCATTTTAACCTCCTTGGGGATATGTACAGCCTACGGACCCTATCCGTCATTGTTAATTGTAAAGAGATTAGAGAAAATAACGCACCAGCTGGAGCCAAACTCCGAAGAAGAAGAACCAACTTGCTCGCTTCAAGACTAGTCTCGGAGGAAGATCAATCAGATTGGGAAACAGCTGCAAATTTGAAAATTTTGAATAAAGGAAAAGAGTCGATAGGCGATATACGCAATGCCCTGCTAGCTGTTGCGACACTCATCGTGAGTGTGACCTACCAAGCCGTGCTTCAGCCTCCAAGCTTTGAGATAAAAGTCGATGATAATTCAATGAAAGGCTTCCTCGCAAATTATGCATCTTGGGTGACTGGTCCTCTTGGTAGAGACATTGCCTACTTCGGCTTCATAACTGGCAATACATTTGGACTCTTGCTGTCGATCCAGATGATCATTTGCCTCACCAGAGATCTCCCCGTCAGGCTACCACTATTACTCTCCATGACCGCGCTGGTTCAAACTTACTATTGCTTCACATATTATCTGCCGTTCACGTTACTGGACAAAACGTTTGGTCTGATAAACGTGGAATTGTGGACCGTGCTACCGATAATGACGTCAATTCTTCTTCTACTAGCACAGAGGCGGTTGGCACTAGCTTTAAATTTTTGGTTGGAAAAGCTTTCTTGGTTTAACCTCCTAGGGGATATGTACAGTCTAGGGACCCAACCGGTCATTGTTACTGATAGAGAAGATGTAGCCGAACACGGAAGAGGAAGATCAAACTCACCTGCTTCAAGACTACTCTCAGAGGAAGATCAATCAGATGTGGAACTAGTCACAAATGCTCCTCAGTCATTATCATATTCCCCATCGAAAAATTTGAACAAAGAAAAAGAGACGATGAGTGACAAACGCAATGCCCTGCTGGTTGTCGCTGTGCTCATCGCGAGCACGACCTACCAAGCTGTGCTTCAGCCTCCGAGCTTTACAACAAAAGTAGACAGTAGTTTTACGAAAGGCTTCCTCTCATATTATGCATCTTGGGTGACTTGTCTTCTTGGCAGGGATGTTGCGTACATCGCCTTCATGAGTGGCAACACATTTGGACTCTTATTGTCGATTCAGATGATCATTTGCCTCACCAGAGATCTCACTGTTAGGCTGCCACTGTTACTTTCCGTGACCGCAATGGTTCTAACTTACTATTGCTTCACGTGTTACCTGCTGTTCACATTACTGGACAAAGCGTTTGATCTGAAAAATGGGGAGCTGTTGAGCGTGCTGCTGCTAGCGACCCCAATTCTTCTTCTATTGATACAGAGACGGTTGGCGCTAGCTTTAAATTTTTGCTTGCAAAGGCTTTCTCAGTTTAACCTCCTGGGAGATATGTACCATCTAAAGACCTAATTCATTGTTGTTAATGATGATATCTCTTTCCTTAAGGTTGAGCTAAGAAGTGCTAGCTTCAGAAGTATCGAATGGAGTTTATTTGACAGGGTCAGATATTGATTTACCGTCCTTAATTCTCCGCAGTTGATTGTGTAATGTCCCTGAGTGATTCACTGTATCGTATTTTCCCAAGAATATGTGTCGCCGGATATCAGATCGATGTCCTTGATTCTCTGCAGTTGATTGTGTAGTGTCCACAAGTAATTTGCTGTGCGTATTTTCCTAGTAGATGTTTCCTGAGTTTATAGCACGTTTGTGACATCACGGACAGCAGTCGAGATTCTGAGATGAGGTTGCGCAAGTTTTCTTCCAAGTACTTATTTGGTCTTTGCTTCTTCAGATGAATGGGCCATCAAGAGAACATGTTTTCTTCAAACACATAGAACCACGAGTCATGCTTAGAGGAGGCCCTGCACCATATTGTTCACATTCACCACTATTATTTCTACTTAGCGGGGCAGATTTGTCGACTCAAATGGACCCAAGATTGTTAGAAGCAGCTCAGAGCCACAACGTCGATGAACTGAATGAGTAGATCAGAAGCAATGCACTCGTCCTAGAGGAGACGGCTCTCCAAGGAGCCGGCCACATGCAGTTGCACATCGGCTGTGTCGCGGACCATTTGACTTTCATCTCGGGAGCTCCTCAAATCGATGCTGAAGGTTGTAGAGAAGTGAGTAATGATCGCTGAGAACAACGATCCGTCCATGTTGTAGCGATAGGATCTGCAGGATCCATCTCCATGATCTCTCCATAAAGGTCTTTAACTTCTGCATGATGTTGTCTCAATCCTGCATGGCCTTGCGTGCTTTCACTTTGCACTTCTTGCGTGGTCTAATGTTGCGCACTTCCAATCAGGTTTCTTGTATCTTGTTCAAGCAAGCATCAGCAGCATTTGAATGCTCCAATGTACTTAATTATTTAGGTAGATATGATGGAGGAGTGGTGGAGAAAAACAAAAGGCACCGTACATGAAAACGCATTTGGTAATCGATGACTTTTAAATAAATGAATTAGGCAATCCACATTATAATAAACCTGAAAGATAAAAAGAAAATTCAAATTTCCACTAGAAGTCGAAAAAATCCCCTCACTAAAATAACAGTGAGGTGACCGACGCTTTTTTTTAATTATTTAGGTAGATATGATTGTTTAAACATCGAATGATAATGAATTATTTTCACATATAACATTCAAATTAAGTTGTTGTCAATCACAATTTTTTTCCAAAAAGCCTAGTTAATCTCATTAATAATGTAGTATAGATCCGAATCATATTAAATGATCTGATACTTGTTACATTTCATGCTGTAGAATATGTACCATGCACCTAATTCACATGAAAAGTTTTGTTCCTTGACTATGAACACGCGGTTTTCGACAATAAAGAAGTAAAGAGGTTTTCTTTTCGTAATTATCCACAAATTAAGCCGAACATCCTTATAGAAACTTTTCTTTTCTTGGAATTGTAAAACTTTTTAAGCAAGGACTTTTTATTGATTAAACCAATTCCTTTGCGTCACTCAATAAATTGCACTGACTAGGTGAGTTAGGAATAAGTTGTTATAAAGTCCGACTCTCATGAATATTCCTTTATTTTTCATTATTATATTTGGGATAAGTGCACTAGAAAATTCTAAAACTTATCATAAAAGTAAAATTGAGTTCTAAAACTTTCAAAAAAAATGCAATTTTGTCTTAAAACTTGTCACGAAAATCTAATCGAGTCCTAAAACTTATCCCATTACATTTCTATTGCAATCATAAAATGTTGTAGATAATCGGAATACTGAGATTTTTCATTGTTTGAGGGTGCCGTCTTTTCTGTTTCCTTCTCGGAGGAAAGATCCTTTTAACTAGCTATTGGAGGTTCAAAGGGAAGATATGAAGTAAGTGAAATCCTTAGCCATGCTCTCATTCAAAATTGTAGCTTCTTTTTTCCGTTCATGGTTTATATTAATGACTCCTATATGGTTGGAAATCTGTTGGTGTGGAATACAATATCTTATGCAGCTGCATCCCGAAGATTCAGAAACTACGGCAAGCCGAAAAAAGCAGAACCTGATCCTTGATGCTGCCAAATGAGAACATGGTAAAAATGTCGTATTTATTTGTATTTACATTCTTTGCTTATTATCTGTTGCATATTACTTCGAACCGGAAGGATTTTGATAAGGTCATATCATAAGGGTTGACAGGATTATCACTGGATAAAAAATTTTCGTGATTATAACATCTTTTTTGCTTTTTAGATGTGTCAAAAATTGAGCTATTGTGAACTTTTTATAACAGAATTACGAAAACTAGCACCATCTAATGCGTGGGTTTTTTTTACTACAGATATATATAGCCAATGGATATAGAGGCTTGTGACCAAATCATAGCACAAGTAAATTTGTAATAATTCCAGTCACATTTTCCTTGAGGAGCTAACTTTGCTGAGTTGGCAAAGAATTATGCTTTTGTGTTTTTTCCCCAATTTTTGCAGTTTTCTTCCCTCACCTGTGGATTAATCTGCAATTGGCTACCACATATCTAATTACAAGGGGTGCAATAACTTTCGCAAAGTCTTCACTTTAGTGTCATAATTTCTCAAGTGATCATTTAAGTAGAATAACTTTAAAAAAAATGCTCACTTGAGTTATTTCAGCAATATATTTCTTACAAGAATCCTACGTAGTATTAGTTTCATAATAACATTTCCTGTATGTCCTTTAAATAAAAAAAGATTTAAATCCCAAATAACAAAGTGAAGTAAAAACATCGCGGATCAGCACTGAATGACGAAGCATAGAATAATTAATGGAGGATAGTTGATTACATCACTCTCACTCTAGACACAAACATTGAAGGCAAAAAAAAAAAATTCCAACGGCTTGGAGGAAAAGAATTAAGGCTTGAAGGACGAGCGAGGAATTTTGCAACAAGAAAAAGGTGAACGATTTTATGCCAGAGGTAAAATGTTGTTTTTTGTTCACCTACCTACAAAATCAGTAATTATCGGAAGTAGCTACTTTCGAAGTAATAGAAAGAAAATCAATGACTAGAGTAATATTGTCTTTTATTATATTTTATCCATAGATTGGGAAAAAAAAATTACGACCACACTAATATTGTCTTTTATCCTAAGCAAGTTCTTAAAAGATTTTATCCCGATTCAATCCGAATCTCAAGACTTTCGGAATGCAAAGCTTATTCCCTCCTCCCAAGAAATGTTACCATAGGTAAAGTGCTGTTTTTTTTTTCATGCACCTACAAAATCAGTAATTGTGACACTACCCGATGTGGTTGTGCTGAGCGATTTGAAAAATGCACTGTGAGCCGCTTCTCCTAATCATGGTATCTATTGCAAATTTCAAAAGCAACTTCTCATTGCCATGCAATTTTATAATTTGCAAGTCACGTCGGAGTAATATTAAATTAATACCATGAGGGATTTTCAAAAAAAGAAATTACTGATATCACTCAAATGAACATTTTTTTTTTTGTGATATATGAAATTTGAAGTGATCATTTAAAAAGTTAAGTGAATGCCATTATGAAAATTATAACATTATTTAGTGTCTTTTGTCTCTGGCAACATGTATATGATGGGTAATGGAGGAGGGGAACGAAGATGCTACCAAGGAAACAAAAGAGAGAATTTACCAAATGAGAAGTTCATCCTGTACACTCCTTTTCCCTTACAGTAGATTTGGAACCGATGCATGGTGAGACTAAGAAGAAGCTGAAAGTGTTTGATGGAAAGCAGATTAGGGATAGATGGTGTACTCCACTAAACTATAAAGGAGTCTTTTACCGTCCAGGATAAAGAACTTTTAAGGTGCACCACCGAAGAATTATATAAAGAACCGAATTGAAGGATTCACTCATGGGATGAAAAAAAATTTAGCATATTATCAAACTCAAATCCGAATTTTTGCAATGGAGAATGTGCCACACATATATAGGGGTAACTAGGAAACATTAAAGTTACAGGAAATTTAAAACGTATGGAGACTAAACGCATTACAGACGTAGGAAATTCAAAACACGCGAAAACTTAAAATTCAAACCGCCAAAAGTGCAGGGCCTCCTCCTCCTCACTGGATCCGTTGGATCACGCTATGCTCCTTCAATGGGCCGAAATCTAATCCATATCTTGAGTCATAATCCTCCTGCATAACTGACTCGTACAGCATGGCTGTCACCCCTAGTTTTTGCAATTCCCTCAGAGTGTGGCGCCACAACCCTATACCTTGGTTGCGTAAAGCTGAAGCATGATGCACAATATCCGCAGGAACCCCTCCAATAGTTTCGACAATAGCCCTGGACAAGGATTCGTACTCAAATTCAATAAAAGTATCTCTTGGCGGCATATCATCCATTGCAATAGCATGATAACGAAAGAGTTGTAAAGCATGGCAATCACTCATCGGTTCAATCTTGTGTTCTTCAACTGTCCCACGACCATTTGCTCCAACGTCAAAAGCACTTAAAACCTCTCTATTCCTCGTTGTCACAATGATTCTACTTCCAGAACCAAACCAAGTTAGCTTCCCAGCTAACGCTTTAATTTGTTCGTCTTCATCCACATCATCAAGCACAATGAGAACCTTCGCATTACTACATAAACTTGCTATCTCATCGATCCTATCACCAGCAGATTCAAGTGGTGCGGGGTTTTCTATTTGAAGGTCAGCAATCAACATACGTCGTAATAATTGGATTCCTTTCGAACTAATCCCTGGAAGGAAGCTACATCCATCAAACAAGCCACGTGTGTTGTTAAAGACAACCTTTGCAAGGGTAGTCTTTCCTACACCCTGCGCACCGCATATTCCAATGACACGTACGTCTTCTCCACGTACTTCGGTTTCTCGTCCCTCGCTGTCGGCAACGCCAAGCTTTCTCATCATCTCTTGAACATGAAGATTAATTCCAACTAGTTTGTCGGTAACAGCTAGGCCTTCATCCCTAAAAATCCGCGCAACACGCGAAACAACTTCTTCGGAGAGCTGGTCGTCGTACCTGCATGACGTAAGTGATGAAGGAGGAGGATGATAAGAAAGTTGCCAGAAAATATTCAAAGGTAGACAAAAATCAAAGTGGGGAATGGACCGACAGAAAGAAACTCAACCCGCCTGGGGAAGGGGTAACCACGGTTTATTATTATGCATCATTGAATATTCAAAAAGGTTTGGGTGGGTTCATATCACATCACCCTACACCTTTTACTTTTTCTTTTTCCATTTATCTAGGAAAGGAAAGGGAAATCAAAAGTAAAAGCATTACCCCTTATATAGTGTCGCAGTATATCCGGGTAATTTCGCGACGTCTCTAAGCACCTCCCTCCATTCTTTGGTGCGCTCTGAGTTGCCCCTTTCCTCGTCGTGTAGACCGAAGGCCTTTCCAAACTCCCCATCCTGGTTTCCTACATCGGAGGGACTAACACCATAAAAAATTGGGATAATAATCTGTCCCTTTGATTTTTTGCACTTCCACATCTGTACCAGCTGCATGAGGCACCATCTATTCGATGCATAATCTGTGGAGAAGATGGCTATCGAGATTCTCGACTGCTGGATTGCCTCCACTATATGGACACGGGGATTTTCGTCTTCTTTGAAGAACGAGATACTCACATCTAACAATGCTTTGAAAAGGTGACCCACGATTGTTCTGCCAGTATCTGTGCGACTAAAATTCAAGAATACTTGATATTTGAATTCCGATAATGATGATGGGGTTGAAGATGATGCCTGTCAAACCAATGAAACTAAACTGCTTCACATAGTAAACATAGTTCATCAGACCAAGTCTTATGCATCTGGCCAAAACAAAAATATAATCTTATGGTTCGGATGGAGGCGAACCTTACCTGGACTACTGAACTTCACAACTCATGCATTTTGACTTTTTGTATATCCAAAATATTCAAAACATTCGTATCACTCAAATGTCAATAAATGAATTCACAAATTCGGTGGTTCTCGTCAAAAGAAGATATGTAACAATTTAGACGATTTTTAGCATTTGTTGGGTCGAACTGCAAGCAGAGGACTGATTCCACCGTTTTAGTGTCATGGGAGTTTGAAGTAACAACACGAATCCAAACGATGCAGAGAAAACTTACCGGCCCAGCAGCATCAACCGCAGTAGCCGAAGCATCGGCTGCAGAATCCTCACTACTAACTGAACGATAACTCTGATCTGTAGTAGTATCAGGCCGCAGATCCTCCGGGTCACCTGGATCTTGAGCCAGAGGAATCGGATGAGTTGGCGGAGCCGGAGGAGCCGAAGGAGCTGGAGGAGCCGGACCCCCACCCCAACCGCCACTCCCACTCGAATATAGAGGAAGAACACCCGGAGCTATCTTCTTCCTTATTTTATCAAATGCTTGAGCAATCTTTCCGACAAGAATTAGAATCACCAGGGACCAATTCGGAGCGAACGTGAGAGACAGAAACACAACAACCAGTATCATCGCCGTCCAAGCTATCGCACTCAAAGCCATCGCTCGCTCTCGCGCTCTCTCTCACGAAGGCACACAGGAGGTCTATAAACATTAGACAACGACGTACATTACACTTCGAACATGACTATATCATATTTTATATATGACCAAGACCGCTGACTTCTGGGGACCCGCGCTTGGACAACGTGAGGTAAATTATTAGGTACTCGCGGTCTCTGTTTAGCTGACTGTGGGACTTGTTAAAGGCACTTCATAATATTCGAATACTGAAAGCTTGTTTCGGTTCAACTTAAACCAATTACAATTTGACAAATACATACTGACGTGGATTTAACTAAAAAAATAAAAATTTCAGTCCACCTCACTTTTCACCTCCACCTACCCTTTCTCCTCCCTCTCCGGCCACCTCGAGCCCAACCTCCCCATCTTCCTACGCCGTCGCTGAGTTCAAGAAGAGAACTGCCGAGCGGAGTTGCAGATCTGCAAGTCGACCACGGTTGCTCGCGGCCATGGACGAGCCGCTGTCACTGGAGCCATGGTTGCAGATCTGAAAGTCCCATCGCGGGCAACGACAGCTTACGGACTGCCATTGTAATGGGAAGTGTTAGAGATTAGAGATATATATCTTAGATTGTTAGAGATACTAATTGATTATAATTGATTTCATATCGATTATAATTGATTTGATTATGATATTGTAATATTTTATTAATTTAGATAGTTGCCTAGAATAGCCTATAAATAGGCTCTTGTATCATCAGTATTACACACACTGAAATATACAGAAATTTATTCTTCTACTTTATTCTATCATGGTATCAGAGCTGAGGTTTTGTTTGAGAAGGTGGTTGCGAGTTGTTTGAGAAGGTGGTTGCCATTGTCGCAACACCTTGATCTACCACGGAGAGAAGCCACACGAGTCACCACGTCCGTCGTGCTATAGGACTACCAACGACCACCGACGTCGTCAACTGCAAGTGGAAATTTCGAATACAATTCTTAGAATTTTTAATCGAAAACCACTATAGACAGGTTCTACATTTCCATACGAGTCCAGAACAGCAACGAACGTAGCCGGAAAGTAAGCCACGCGCCCTCACGCGCCGTCCAAAACCTCTGCGCGTGAGATCCACGCGCCACGACGCCAGGAAGTCAGCCACGCGCCCTCACGCGCCAGTCAACCCTTCGCGCGCGTGAGGTCCACGCGCCACAGCTCGCTCGTGTCAGTGACGTCAGCCCACGTCACCTCGTTGCCGATTGCCATTGACCGGTGTTGACCCGATCGGTTCGTAGCGTTTTCCGGCCGGTTTGGCTATTTTCGACCGGTTCTCGGAGTTTTTTTACCAGTTCGGCCATTCCCCAACTAGTTAGCTCCTTTATCTGTCCGGTTTGTGCAGTTTCCAAGCAATTTTCAGGTGTTTTCGACAGGTTCAACTAGATTCCAACCGATTCGCAGCGTTTTCCGGCCGGTTCAGTCAGATTCCGACCGGTTCTTGGTGTTTTCCGGCCAGTTCGGCCATTTTCCGACCGGTTCTTGGCATTTAAAGATCAGTTCTTGAGGTATTGGCTGATGATGCCGAACAAATGCGTGGTGCTGAACAAGCTCATGTCATTGCCCTCGAAACAGAAATGAAGCAAGTCCTAAATGTCCTTGAGCAGCTCTCTAAACAAATCGATTCTCTCCAAGCAAACACTGCCCCGCCACCTCCGCAAGTTGAAGTGGTGTTACCACAACATGCTCCTATGGCTGATTCGAGAGATAAAGGCAAGAATATATCCACAAGTGGCCCATCAAGCTCTAATGATGTCTCTAGGGAGAAAACTACTGACACGCCTCAAATCATTGTTGATGAGGAGATACAAGTGATATGGACGGCTGTACCGAAGACTGAGCAAGAAAAACCCTTGGCAAAAATCGAGGAGAAACTTAAGCAGCTGCAGGGTGCATTTAGCCAAGACCCAACTGATATGTCCCATTATGCAAAGATCAAGATACCAAAGAAGTTCAAAATGCCAGACTTTGAAAAGTATGATGGCACCTCTTGCCCGAAGATCCATTTGCAGACTTATGTGATTAGGATGATCCCATATGTTGATAACATACCCCTGCTGATTCAGCAATTTTAAGCAAGCCTGACAGGACCGGCACTATAGTGGTACATTATGAATTAATCTCCTAGAGACTTGGGAGGATTTGACTGATGCCTTCTTCAAGCAATACAAGTATAATATTGATGTCACTCCATCTCGAGAGGACTTACTTCGCACTGAGAAGAAGATAACAGAATCTTTCAAGGCTTATGTCACAAGATGGAGGACTGTGGCTGCTCAAATTACTCCGGAGCCAACAGAAAAGGAGCTGATGGATTTGTTCATGAAGGCGCTCCCACCTGAATATCGAAATCGGATGTTAGGATCGACTGTTGAGTCGTTCAATCAGCTAGTCCCTGTTGGCGAGCGAATTGAAGTAGCCTTGCGTGATGGATGCGCGTCTGATCAAACCAGCTTGTATAGGGGAGTCTTTGCCAAGAAGGATAAGGAACCTATAGCAGAGGTTAATGTAGCTTATGTTCAGACACCTCGCTCAACTTCAAACACTCAACAGGGAGGAGCACGACCATTCTTTGGCAAGCAGAAAAACTCTTCCAGGCGTCAATTTACACATCTTCCTAAGCCATTGTCCAAGATCTTGTCGACTCTTCAGAAAAATGGATTACTCGCTAAGGAGCCTAAGCGACTTAATCCCAAGCGTTTCCCCAACTATGATCCGTCCAAGACATGTGCTTATCATATGGGGGAGGTAGGGCATTCTGTTGACGATTGCTATACACTGCAACACAAAATCCAAAATATTTTGGATGCCAAGGTGGTCTCATTCCGCGATGCACAGCCGAACATCTAGAATAACCCACTCCCTGACCATCCAGAAGCTGTGAATGTCATTTTCAATTTTGATGCCGAGCCCACCGTGTTTCAAATGATGCATGAGAAAACACAAGTGATGGATACCCTGGGGCAACCAAGTGGCAAGTTTCATTACTATGTAAAGTATTCGGCTCCTCCCAGCTCCTACATCGACCCACGAGATATCATCCCAGATGGATGGGGTGGCATAGATGATCCCGCACCTCCAAAGATTAAGAGCTCTGATGACGCACTCAAAGGAATGACTGAAGTGTTCAGTGTTTGCCATCGACGAAGCTCGAGAGTAGGAGAATTTTAATTAATTGCACACTCCTCTGCGCAGGAGTCTTTATCGCTTTCCGTATTTGCATATTTGCATATTTGCATTTTCAATTCTAGGATTTCCCTCATTTCAATAATGTAATTTGCTTTTCATCCAATAAAATACATAGAAATTTTCATGTTTTAAGGGCATGTTGAAGTACACCAAACTAGCCCGTGATGAAATCCTACCAAAAGAAAACGGCAAGGAGCTAATTCGAAGGCTGGGCTTCTTCATGTTCCCTTTAAAAAAAAAAAAAATTCAAAAAAAAAATAGTTTTCAGCATGCATCTAATTTACCTTGTTTGTTTCTTTTAATTATCTACTCCATGTTTCAGGTGCTTTGATCTTAGCAGAAATGGATGGGCGTGAATTCATGAATCCTGTAAACTCTAATGCAGGGGCAAAAAAATGGATGTGAACGATGGTGTCTTATTTTTGTAAGGAATCTCTATGAGCTCCCTTACAAAGAGAGGGCAAGACATGGACACCTAATAGTTTTGATTTTATGAGCATGCCCTATTTATCATTATAGAATGTTTTCACATGATATTGTGTAATTCGTCAATTCCACTTGAAATTTATCAAAATGGATAATTTTGTGAAAGATGTGAAAGATGTCGAGTTACTTGAGCATGCTAAATGAGGCGTGAAAGGCAAGCCTAATCCCATACACCGTCCCCTGTCTATATATTGTGAGGTGAGTATGGAAACATTTTGTATTTCAAGGTGAAGAATTTTCTTGCGAAAAGTACGACAGCTAAAATGACGAGAGGTAGTTCATTTCTCTATCCCAAACACTACAGGTGTTCCATTACTTAACCATTTTTGAGCCCATACACTTATGGATGTTCTTTTCAAATTACCCTGTCAAGAATCACCCCACATCGGGGCAACGGGAGATAAAAATGACATCATGAAGTGAGGAAAATGAATTGAAATTTTCTTGCTCTCACTTGCATCAATCTTCAAGTCGTGCTATTACATTGAATTCATATGGTAATTTAAGTGCCTTAGGATGACGAAGAACATTTCTTTCACTATCCTACACACTTATATCCTTTGTATAGCCCACTTGAGCCTGTGATTTCGTTTCTTTTAAGCCTAGTTGATGATCATCCCCCACACTGGGGCAAGGCAAGAGACAGATAAAGACCCTTGAAGGTTCGAGTGTCATTTAAAGTATACTTGACACACACATTGTGTGCAAGAACTGAAATCAAAATAGAACTAAGGGGCATGAAAAAGCAGTGTGCCTGGAAAAAGTAAGGCCAATGCCCGTGAAAAAGAAAGAAATGACTGATGAATTGGAGGCATAAAAAAAAAACGTAGTGTGCTCGACCAATGTCCATCATCAAAGAAAATGACTTTGAAAAAAAATTGAGAAAAGATCTCCAATTGAATAATCATTGGCATCAGGTGATAAACTTTTGAGCCAATAAAGAAATCTATCAAGAAGACAATCCGTGGCGAAGAAAACTGGTGGCAATGTCATGATGATCACAAACTTTGACCCATATACACATCTTTGAGCCTAACGATCCTTTCGTTTCTCAGCCTATGTTACGTCCCTTACAAAGTCTCTTCAGATTAGGGCACTTAAATTAACATAGGAATTCACATGTTTTAAGCATTGCTCGAAGAAGTGCGAGCAAGATTATTTCTTTATCATTTTGCAGGGTTCTTGACTTGTAAACCCGAAGATGATTACAGAATTGTTCTTTCAATTGCTTTGACTCAAAGAGTCCCTTTGTTAAGCCATTGACCAAGCCTGCATTACAGTCCTTGACAAAGACCTCTCATACTGGTAAAGTCGTACTGCTTGCAAGAAAATTCGAACTCTTGTCAACAAGATGATGATAAGATCGAGTGATATATTCCCGCATCAATGGTCGGGACAAATAACCCTTCTTAAATGAGAGCGAGTGAAAAAGCCTTTTCACACCAAAAGTGTCTCATTTAGCATGTTCAAGAGATTCACGCTATAACTGAAAATTGTCCTATTGATAATTTTTCCAAGTAGAAGCTTGATAAAGCCATCACGTATGGGCCTTCATTGAATTTTTCCTCAAAGACCAAAAAGAATTGTCTTTGAAACCCTGAATTTGTTCAGTCATCTTTGTACTTGATGAGAATTCCAAGTACCTATTTATAAAATGTTTCCAAATGTCTAGTGTGAATTCTAGATATTTGAACTTTTAAACGCTTGATGTGATTTCCAAGTGTTTGTCTTTCCAAACATCTGATATGATTTCCAGACGTTTAGTAAAAGTTTTCAAATGTCTGACATAAGAATCAGATTTTTGAAATTTCAAGTACTTGATGCAATTTCCATGTGCTTAGAATCTGATGAGAATTCCATATCCCTAAAGACTTTGAGCCTTTCAATTATCTGAAGGGAGTTCCAGATGATTGACAGGTCTCATCGGAATCATTTCACACCTAAATCCTCAAAACATGTATGACAGGTACGTGCTCTTCTTTGCATTTGCATTTCATTGGTCATAGACACATGGAGATCTATGTTCCTAACCAGATCATTGCATTTACATTGCATCCTTTATTCTTTAAAAAAAAAAAGTCAAGTCATTAACATTTGCGCATGCATTTCATATTTCATTTTGCATGGTTTAAATTTAGGTGTCATATATCTTTGAAGGAAACCTCTATGAGCTTCCCTTCAAAGAGGGGCAGCTGGTGACACCTAATTTTAGAAAAATAAAATTGCATTTTGAACAAATAAAAGGAAAAATAAAAAAAAATGGAGGAAATTGATTTGATTGATTATGTATGGAAATTTGAAATTCTGATGAATATTCAGATTTTGATAAATGCATAAACAATTAAAAAGCGAGTGAACAAAGGGCGGGGATTTTGATAAAATGGAAGGAATCAAGTAAAATCGGGCTGATTACGAAATCACGTTTCGATTTGCAGGCTTGATTTAATGCAACAAAAGATCGAAGTTTGAAATATGCCATACAAAGCAGCGTTCGGAATCAGTATAAAAGAGAGCTTTATTTTTCGTACACCAGGGGGGTGAAAAATTCAAAAAATTCAGAGCAAAAATTCGGTCATTTGGACTTTTTCTTTTCTCTGGGTGGAAAGGAAATACCAATGGGGAGAAAGTACAAGTTTTCTTCCCTTCGGTAGAATTGAAAAGGCAGAGAAAGAGAGTGAGAGAGACAAGTGAGAGAGTGTCGAAGAGCAGAAAATCAATCAAAGAGGGAAAAACAAAAGCAAAAAGCAGCGAGAGGAGAGAGAAGCACTTTGTAAAAGTAAATTACTGTGCTTCTTCTTCAACCAGCCGCCTTGAAGCCCTCCACGTTCGCGACCACCGCACGCTGTCCGCCTCACCGGTGCTCCACCCTGAGCCGCGCCGACAACCGTTGCACACCTTTAGCTCGGGCTTTCACCGGTCATCACCTCGCCGCTCCACCCCCGACACCCGCGCCCAGGTAGCCCGCGCGTCGCCGACCTTCGCCGAGCCCCGCATGCCCGAGCGACGCCCCCTGCTGCCTCGTGACCTTTCCTTGGGGTTTTTCTTTATCTTTCCTTGTGCGGGTGTTTTTTTAGCAACAACAAGCCGTGCCTTGACTAGGTAATTTCTTTAGGTTAAATTCATATCAAATATTCTGTTCATAGTGTTTTATTTTAACTTGATTGTTGTGATTAATTTTTATTAGTATTATCTGATTAGGAAATTTGTCATATTAAATCAAAATAATAAAAAATTTTGAGCCGCGAGACGTCGTGTTACATTTTTGATTATTTAGGTTTTTTATGGCAAAATTCATGATTTGCTTTGCATCATTAATTCATATCAAAATAATATGCCATTGATTTCTACGGATGTTTTTTTTGGCATGTTATTGTTATTTGCTCACCACATGTCATACATCATATTAGGTATTTAGGTCTATACACATTTCACATTTTAAGCAACGCATTTTAGTTTTTTTTTTTAAGATTCATGTAGAATTAGGTTAATTTTCTTAATAAAAAATGTTATCTAGGTTATATAGATTTCATAATGTGCACGTTACATGTTGCATTTTAATTAGTGGGTCATAGTTTAATGTTTTTTTTAATATTCCCATCATGTAGTCTTTTTAAATAAAAAGAAAAAAGAAAAACAAAAAATTAGTATTGCATCATTACGTTACTTTTTTTAATAAAAATTATTCGGTCATTTTTTTAAAAATTAAATAAAATAAAAAGAGAAAACAGAAAAGTCATTTACTTGGTTAATTAATAGGTTAGTTCATAATTAATCCCATTTTATATCATCATTGTTTAGTGTAGGTTGCATACATTAAAAAAAAAAAAAGAATCATAAAAAATCACAAAAAGAATATGCATATAGAATTAATATGTCATTCATCCCATGTCATGAAACGCATGCATATTAGAATTATATAAATTAGATTGCATACATATAGTTCATATTAGGCCATATGAATTGCATTTCACATATCATTAAAGTAAAAGTCATGCATATCAAAAATAGACTAAGATTGCATCTAGTTAGATGTCATGCATTTAATTAGGCGTCATGTCATTTAGAAAAATCATGTTTGGGGCATGCATTTTTAACATTTTTGAGAAGTTTTTTTCTTTTAGACTTCAATAAGGTTGTAGTTTATAATTTCTTAGCATTTTGATTTATTAAATGTTGTTTAATTGATTGTGCACTCGCATGACCACCATTTGCATGTTAGTATCTTAGATTAAAATTAAATCAAGCTGCCTGCAAAACATTTTTGAAAATTAAAAAGAAATGGTACCGAAAGGACACTAGGATAGTCTAGTATAACCAAGTCCCCGTACCCTTAGTCTCTGGTTCGTAGGAGTAAAATAGTTCTCCCTTTATTTTGCTTAGGTGTCTAATCGACCTACCAAAAACAGATTAGTGGCGACTCCTAGATAGTATTTTGCATGTTTAAAAACTTTAGACTCAAGTCTCGATTTGGTATAGGCTTGGGAGAGCCCGAGCTAAGTTTAAAAAACTTAGCAGTCCATTAACCTAGTTTTAGGTGGTGAACCCGAAAAAACTAGGTCACGACAGCTTGGCGACTTCACTGGGGATTCAATTCTTTGAAGGAAACCTCTACGAGCTTCCCTTCAAAGAGGGGCAGCTGTTGACACCTAATTTTAGAAAAATAAAATTGTATTTTGAACAAATAAAAGGAAAAAAAATGGAGGAAATTGATTTGATTGATTATGTATGGAAATTTGAAATTCTGATGAATATTCAGATTTTGATAAATGCAGAAACAATTAAAAAGCAGGTGAACAAAGGGCATGGATTTTGATAAAATGGAAGGAATCAAGTAAAATCGAGCTAATTACGAAATCACATTTCGATTTGCAGGCTTGATTTAATGCAACAAAAGATGGAAGTTTGAAATATGCTATACAAAGCAGCATTCGGAATCAGTATAAAAGAGAGCTTTATTTTTTGTAACTAGGGGGGTGAAAAATTCGAAAAATTCAGAGCAAAAATTCGGTCATTTGGACTTTTTCTTTTCTCTGGGTGGAAAGGAAATACCAATGGGGAGAAAGTAAAAGTTTTCTTCCCTTCGGTAGAATTGAAAAGGTAGAGAAAGAGAGTGAGAGAGTGTTAGAAGAGCAGAAAATCAATCAAAGAGGGAAAAGCAAAAGCAAAAAAGCAACAGAGGAGAGAGAAGCACAGTAAAAAGTAAATTACTGTGCTTCTTCTTCACCCAGCCGCCTCGAAGCCCTCCACGTTCGCGACCACCGCACGCCGTCCGCCTCACCAGTGCTCCACCCCGAGCCGCGCCGACCCATGGCGAAGCTCGCGCCACCCGCAAAAACACCACCGCCCGAAGCGCCCGCAACGCAGCGCGCGCCGGCCGCGGCCTGTTCGCCTCCGCCCGTCCCTTCCACTCGAGCTCGACGCCACCACACCTCTGCAGCTCGGGCTTTCACCGGTCATCACCTCGCCGCTCCACCCCGACACCGTGCCGTAGCCCGCGCATCAGCCACCTTTCACCGGAGCCCCTTGCACGCCCGAGCAACACCCCCTGCTGCCTCGTGACCTTTCCTTGGGGTTTTTCTTTATCTTTCCTTGTGCAGGTGTTTTTTTTAGCAACAACAAGCTGTGCCTTGACTAGGTAATTTCTTTAGGTTAAATTCATATCAAATATTCTGTTCATAGTGTTTTATTTTAACTTGATTGTTGTGATTAATTTTTATTAGTATTATCTGATTAGGAAATTTGGCATATTAAATCAAAATAATCAAAAATTTTGAGCCGCGAGACGTCGGGTTACATTTTTGATTATTTAGGCTGTTTATGGCAAAATTCATGATTTGCTTTGCATCATTAATTCATATCAAAATAATATGCCATTGATTTCTATGGATGGATTTTTTTTTGGCATGTTATTGTTATTTGCTCACCACATGTCATACATCATATTAGGTATTTAGGTCTATACACATTTCACATTTTAAGCAACGCATTTTAGTTTTTAAGATTCATGTAGAATTAGGTTAATTTTCTTAATAAAAAAATGTTATCTAGGTTATATAGATTTCATAATGTGCACGTTACATGTTGCATTTTAATTAGTGGGTCATAGTTTAATGTTTTTTTTTAGTATTCCCATCATGTAGTCTTTTTAAATATAAAATAAAAGATAAAAACAAAAGAAAAAACAAAAAATTAGTATTGCATCATTACGTTACTTTTTTTTAATAAAAATTATTCGGTCATTTTAAAAAAAAAGTAAATAAAATAAAAAGAGAAAACAGAAAAGTCATTTACATGGTTAATTAATAGGTTAGTTCATAATTAATCCCATTTTATATCATCATTGTTTAGTGTAGGTTGCATACATTAAAAAAAAAGAATCATAAAAAATCACAAAAAGAATATGCATATAGAATTAATATGTCATTCATCCCATGTCATGAAACACATGCATATTAGAATTTTATAAATTAGATTGCATACATATAGTTCATATTAGGCCATATGAATTGCATTTCACATATCATTAAAGTAAAAGTCATGCACATCAAAAATAGACTAAGATTGCATCTAGTTAGATGTCATGCATTTAATTAGGCGTCATGTCATTTAGAAAATCATGTTTAGGGCATGCATTTTTAACATTTTTGAGAAGTTTTTTTCTTTTAGGCTTCAATAAGGTTGTAGTTTATAATTTCTTAGCATTTTGATTTATTAAATGTTGTTTAATTGATTGTGCACCCTCATGACCACCATTTGCATGTTAGTATCTTAGATTAAAATCAAATCAAGCTGCTTGTAAAACATTTTTGAAATTTAAAAAGAAATGGTACCGAAAGGACACTAGAATAGTCTAGTGTAACCAAGTCCCCGTACCTTTAGTCTCTGGTTCGTAGGAGTAAAATAATTCCCCCTTTATTTTGCTTAGGTGTCTAATCGACCTACCAAAAACAGATTAGTAGCGACTCCTATATAGTATTTTGCATGTTTAAAAAGTTTAGACTCAAGTCGCGATTTGGTATGGGCTTGGGAGAGCCCGAGCTAAGTTTAAAAAACTTAGCAGTCCATTAACCTAGTTTTAGGCGGTGAACCCGAAAAAATTAGGTCGCAACAGCTTGGCGACTCCACTGGGTTAATTGCATGTTAAATGGGTTAACCCATTTAATGTGTCTAGGACCCGTACCATTCTACGGTCACCTAAACGGGGATTTACCTTCCAGGACCCATACCATTCTTCGGTCGCCTGAATAGGGAAATAAGTTTTGTCTAGGACCCATACCATTCTACAGTCGCCTAAACGGGGTTCGCCTTCTAGGACCCGTACCATTCTACAGTCGCCTGAATAGGGAAATAAATTTTTGTCTAGGACCCGTACCATTCTACGGTCGCCTAAACGAGGTTTTGCTTGGCTAGGACCCGAACCATTCTTCGGTCGCCCGGCGTCGCAATCTGGGGAAAAATCTTTAGGGACAACTCCATCGAGTATCAAATTACTCAAAAGTGAAAATACCTGTACAACGACAAGTATTTAAGGTATATATAGAGATATACTTACCTGATGACATCTCTGCTCATTGGGGATGTCTCCTGTAAAGATGGGCCTTGGGCTACGAAAGCACGCCAGGATATAAAAGGACACCGGGCTACAAAAGCACGCCGGGTCAATAAAGAGGGGACTCTGGGCTATGAAAGCACGCCAGGTCAATTTAAAAGGACACCGGGCTACAAAAGCACACCGGGTCAATAGAAAGGGGACTCTAGGCTACGAAAGCACGCCAGGTCAATTTTAAAGGAACAACTTGACCGAGTCAAGTGTCGAGAATGGGTAGAGATATACTTACCTGATGATATCTCTGATTCTTTGGAATATGTCTTCTGGAACTTAGATATCCTGTGAAGGCCTCTCATCTCCTGGTAGAAATAAATTTTGGATCATCAATGATGCACCTTGAATGTTCATGATGGTTTCTTATCTCCTTTTATCATGAGGCATTTTGAAATGAATCTGAATGTTAGGAGCTCTTGGGTCTTTGAGAAAAAATTATCTATTAGACATGATTAGAGAAGAAATGCATTCACCAAAGAAATAAGCAATTAAGGCTATTATGGAATGCATACTTCAAAATCTATTGAAGCTTTTATCAATTCAATCAAGATTCATGCATAATGACTTTTGCATCATCCAAATTTCCACTAGAGAGAATTATCGTTCAAGACAATTTTCACTCATGACATGGATTTCTTAAGAATGCCAAATAAGAGACTTTCGGTTAGAAAGGACTTTCAACTCACTCTCATTTAAAATGGCTATTTTATGAGACTCACTCAATTTCATCATATCGACATGGGTCCGAGTATTCTCACAAGCGGTACGATCTTACCAATCTGAGAGGTCTTTAACAGGGACCATAATGTGGGTTTGGCCAACGACTTAACAAATGGACTCTTTGAGTCAAGGCTATTGAATGAACAGTCTTCTAATCATTTCCGGGTTTATAAGTCAAGAACCCTGCAAAAAATGAGAAAGAAATAATCTTGCTCGCACTTCTTCGAGCGATGCTTATAAACATATGAACTCCTACGTTAATTCAAATGCCCTAATTTGAAGAGACTTTGTAAGGGACGTAACGTAGGTTGGGTTCATGGGTTGAGAAATGAAAGGATCATTAGGCTCAAAATGTGTGTAAAAGGTGAGAGTTGATGATCATCTTGGCATTGCCATCAATTTTCTTTTTCACCATCGGGGATTGTCTTCATGAAGTGCCCCCATTGATTGTAGAAACTCGACATTTGAGTTCTTTGAGTATTTCTCCCTTGGGATTCAATTCTTGCAATTGACAGTCACTTATTTTGACTTTCTTTTTTCATCTATGGGCATTGGCCTTGCTTTTACCAAGCACACTACTTTTTCATACCCCTAGTTCTCATGCATTTTTCCTTCACTTCTTTTTCATGGGCATTGGCCTTGCTTTTACCAGGCACACTGCTTTTTCATGCCCCTTAGTTCTATTTTGAATTTAATTCTTGCGCAAAATGACACTATAACTTTTCAAGAGTCTTCATCTGCCTTTTGCCTTGCCCTAGTGTGGGGGTTGATCATCAACTGGTTTTGCCTTGCCCCAGTGTGGGGGTTGATCATCAACTGGTTTTGTCTTGCCCTAGTGTGGGGGATGATCATCAACTGGGTTTAAAGAAATGAAATTGTAGGCTCAAATGGGCTATGCAAAGAATATAAGTGTATAGGATAGAGAAAGAAATGCTTTCCTAAGGCACTTAAATTAACACATGAATTCAATGTAATAGCATGACTTGAAGATTGATGCAAGTGAGAGCAAGAAAATTTCAATTCATTTTCCTCACCTCATGATGTCCTTTGATCTCTTAGTTGCCCCGATGTGGGATGCTTCTTAACAGGGGTAATTTGAAAAGAACATCCACAAGTGTATGGGCTCAAAAGGGTTAAGCAATGGATCACTTGTAGTGTTTGGGATAGAGAAATGAATTGCCTCTCATCATTTCAGTTGCCTTACATTTTGCGAGAGAACTCTTTACCTTGTGTATATGAACTTTCTTACACTCATCTCACAAGTATATGAGTAGGGGACTGTGTATAGGATAAGGTTTGCCTTTCATCATCCCGACTCATCTCATTTAATATGCTCAATCAATTCCGCATCATTCATTAAATTAATCCCTCTTGATGCTCTTTAGTGGGATTGGTGGATAAAACATGTAAGAGTCATCATGCAAAATCCATTTTTTTAAAGAAACTCAACAGCTTTAAACATGTCAACTTCAAACAGTTTTTTATAATGCAAAATGGTTCTAAACATTCATTCAAGGATTCCTCTACAAAGGGAATTGCCTCCGTAGTTGATGTCTTTGGATTGTCCCTATCATTCGAGGCTGAAAATCCACTTTTGACCCAAAATCTGTCATGCCCACAATCTTGTCATATCAATTCCTTAGAAATGCATCCTTGATAGTTTGGCCAATTGCAACCTGGTGTACCTTTTCAAATGCCTTCTCATCAGACTGAAAAAGTAATGCTCTGAAACATGAAGTAAATGAGTCAGAAAATTAAACGGAGCTAACCTAATACATGCTTTTGGAAATGGCTTGAAAAATGATTTTTTTTTCAATGAAATGTTTTTTTGTTTTTGAAAAAAATTTTAGGAGGAAGCATGAGAAAGTCCAGCCCTCGGATTTCTCCGTGGATGATTTTTCATGGTTGGATATCGTCACTGGACTGTCATGTCCTCAAAATTGAAAATAAAATTGTAATTTCATTGAATAGAATCAAATGAATTACATTATTGGAATGGAAATTGCGATTCGATACCCCTTAAAAAAATAGAAAATGATTCCTAGAAAGTGAAAACGATTCCTAAAAAGCGATAAAAAATTCTCATGCAGGAGAATATGCTAAGTCACTCTTCATGGTCCATTTCTTCCAGAGGTTTTTCATTGAGGTCATCGAACAGACCTGTGATACCTTCCAGGGCGTCATCAGAGTTCTCTGTCTTTGGAGGTGTCAAATCGTCCATGTCATCCCATCCACTTGGAATTATGTTGCGGGAGTCAAAGTAAAAGCTGGGAGGAGCCGAATCTTCACCAGGTAATCAAACTTGCCACTAGGCTGCCCCAGAGTGTCCATCACTTCCACTTCATCTTGCCTCATCTTAGGGACATTGTCAAGCTTAGTTTTTTCGGCAATGACCAACAGTGGATCATCTTCCAAGTCAAGCATGTCATCATTGCTTATTTGGGTCTTGCCTGACTGCTTGAGGATTACTGTCTCGGAGAGAGCAGGTGTAAGAGTCAAATCCGCTCGGAGAGATTGGATTTGAGCTGTCATGAATTGCATAGAGGCAAGCAACTATCGGAGTTGGTCTTCCATAGCGGAGATACAATCACACATTTCAGTTTGGTTGGCCATTCTAGCTCTTGATCACCTAAAGAAAATAGGTGAAAATATATAAGTACGAGGTGTAATGAGAAAACCAATCCATGACAACAATCTATTTTTTTAGTCAAGAAAAGTTCACATATGAAAATGATTTTCTAAAAATAGACTAGGAAAACAAAGACATGGGATGCCCTAGTAGGGACGAAATTTTTTTAAATATGAACTAGGAAGAGTCAAGACATGAATTGAAACAAATTTCCAGTTTTTTTTTTTTAATTTTCCAAATGATTCGTTGCATGGCAATTTCCTCATTTCAATTTTAATTGACAAAGGAATTAAATCAATGATTGACCTAAATTGTCATGAACCGACCCAAAAGTATAACAAAATAAATTGCATGGTACAGGGATAGGAGACTTACTTTACCAAAGAAAAATAGCAACCACATAGACAGGCGCATGAGATGTGAGGCTTAACACCTAAACTACAAGGCTTAGCAAGTTAGAACTAAAAGGATGAACCGACTTGTCGCAGTCTCGCGTACAAATGTCGGGTCCTCTTAGCTCTGGCTCAGTCAAAAGAAAATCTCATGGTCACGCAGTTTCGTGAGCAAGGATAAACGTTTTGACATCAAGAAAAATTTTCGGGGTTGAGAAAGGCAACCTCTACATCACGGTCTCGCGTTCGAGGTTGGTTCATTTCTCAACACCATCCTAGAATCCTTAAATGCGGTCCAGGTCCGACAGCAGGTTATGTGTGCAATGTCTAGTGCTAAAACAATTTAAAAATCATGCACAACAATTTATAATACAAACAACACTTCAATGATAAGAAAAAAATTCAATCCCAACACCTTCCTACAAAACAAATAGTCAGCAAACACTACTCCCCTTATACCTCCTTTTTGTAAAAACATTTAACACTTCATGTTAGGAGCGTACCTTGTTTCCATGCTGCCAAAAAAAAATTAAAAAAAAAAAAAGGCATAGAGTGCTACTCCATTGGTTTCCACTCCTATAGATGCAGTGCTTGCTACTTCTGGCTCATCCTCATGGCGCACTGTCGTCGACCTGGTCATCGTGCATCAAACTATTATCAATTACAATCCAAGCAACCTACGGGAACAAACAACCGATCCCGTTTTCGAGGTTCAGCTGCACGCCGTCTATCCACTGCTGCTTCTGTCATAGAGGATTCTTCTAACAGCTCGTCTATCACTCTATCTTTAGATGATCTTCGATCCACCGTTCGTTCCATTCTTCAAGAAACGGGTACCTCTAGTTCTTCTGCTCTGTCAATCACTCTAGGTACTCCTGATTCATGGTTCTTTAATTCTGAGTGTTGTAATCACATGACTTCTCATTCCAATTTATTCAAGTCAAAATCATATAACTCACAAACACCTATTATTCACACTGCTGATAACTCTCATATGATAGTTAGTCATACAGGGAACGTTTCAACGCCCACGTTGTTCTTACCTAATACTTTTATGGTTCCCAACCTCTCTTTAAACTTGATATCTGTGGGTCAGCTATGTGAGCTTGGTTTTGATATTCATTTCTCTTCGAATGGTTGTCGTGTGCAGGATCCACGGACGGGACAGACAAGTGGGACATGCCGTAAAATGAGAAGGTTGTTTGAGCTTGTTTCCTTAAAGCTTCCCAACTTTTTCACTGGTTGTGCTGCCACAGTTTCATCTAAAACTTGGTATTCTCGTTTAGGTCATCTTTCTTTTTCTTGTCTAAGTCATTTGTTTTCAAGTGGTCATCTAGGTTCTGTTAACAATAAAACCTTTGATTGTCTATCTTGTAAGTTAGGAAAACATCATGCTTTACCGTTCAATATTAGTGAATCTGTGTCTTATGCTCCCTTTGATATAATTTATTCGGATATTTGGGGACCATCTCCTACTCCCACTATGGGAGGCTCTCATTATTTTGTGATTTTTGTTGATGACTATTCGCGTTATACATGGCTTTATCTCATGAAAAATCGATCTGAACTTACCCATATCTATGGCAATTTTGTTGCCATGATCAAAACACAATTTTCTCGAGATATCAAGGTTTTTCGTACTGATAATGCCATGGAATATAAGGATAGAGAGTTTCTTAAAATTATTTCTCATAACGGTACTATTATTCATCGTTCTTGTCCAGGAACTTCCCAACAAAATGGTCGAGCAGAGCGTAAACATAGGCATATCTTAGATATTGTACGCACTCTTCTAATCTCAGCATCTTGTCCAGAACAATATTGGGGGGAGGCCTGTCATACTGCCGTCTACACTATTAATCGTATTCCGTCACCTACTATAGGTAACACTTCTCCGTATGAGCGCTTGTATGACAGTATTCCTAATTATAGTCTACTTCGAGTTTTTGGTAGTGCATGTTTTGTGCATCTTCTTCCAAATGAACGCACGAAGTTAGAACCTCGTGCTCATCTATGTTGTTTCCTTGGCTATGGCATTGAGCATAAAGGGTATAGATGTTGGGACCCTATATCCAATCGCCTTCGTGTGTCTCGCCATGTTACATTTTGGGAACATAAAATGTTATCATCTTTACATTCTTTTGCATCTTCTCCCACTATTCCAAATGTTCATTTCTTCACAAATCCTTCTGTCGAACTGTTCCCTGACGATGTCACTCCTACATCTTCCTCTGTCGAATTGTCCTCTCCAAATCTTGATGCAGGAATCTCTGGCAATCCCACTTCAGCAGCTCCCGATATGTCTGTGCCATCCGCAGATCCCACTTTGGAAGTTCCTTCTTCTGTTCATCACTCCACCCGTGTAAGTCAACCTTCTGTTTGACTTCGTGATTTTCATTGTTATTCCATAATTGCCTCTTTTCACGAGCCTCACACATATAGAGAAGCTCGTACTAATCCTCTTTGGCAACAAGCAATGGCAGATGAGTTGCACGCATTAGAACACTCTCATACTTGGGATTTAGTTGATTTGCCTCCTAACAAGTCAACTATAGGTTGTAAATGGGTGTACAAAATCAAAACTAAGGCAGATGGTACAGTGGAACGTTATAAAGCTCGACTAGTAGCAAAAGGTTTTACCCAGGAGTATGGCATTGATTATGATGAGACGTTTGCTCCAGTTGCACGTCTTACTTCTGTTCGTAGCCTTCTTGCTGTCGCTGCTATTAAACGATGGCCTCTATTTCAAATGGATGTCAAAAATGCATTCCTTAATGGAGATCTCACTGAAAAAGTATATATGGAGCCACCTCCTGGATATACTCATACTCTTGGAATGTATGTCGTCTACATCGAGCATTATATGGACTAAAACAGGCTCTTCGTGCATGATATTCCAAGTTTAGTTCTACTATGGAACGCCTTGGCTTTGTATACAGTCCCTATGATAACGCTCTATTTGTTCAACGAACATCTCGTGGGAGTATTATGCTACTATTATATGTGGATGACATGGTTATTACTGGCGATGATCACGAAGGCATTACAAAACTACAACTGTATTTGAGTCAACAATTTGAAATGAAAGATCTTGGACGGCTCAGTTATTTTTTAGGATTGGAGGTTGCTTCCGATTCCTCTGGCTATTATCTTTCTCAAGCGAAATATGCCACCGATCTTCTTTCTCGAGCTGGACTTACTGATAACAAGACTTGCTACCACTCCCATTGAAAATAATGCCAAATTTGATGACAAAGATGGGACTCCTCTTCCAAACCCTACACTTTATCGACAATTAGTTGGCAGTCTGGTTTATCTCACTGTTACTCGCCCTGACATCGCTTATGCTGTTCACATTATGAGTCAATTCATGACTGCGCCGCGGACGACTCATTTTGCTGTTGTTCTTCGAATTCTTCGCTATATTAAGGGTACCTTATTTCATGGTCTTCACTTTTCTACTAACTCATCCTTGGAGTTAACAGCTTATTCTGATGCTGATTGGGCTGGTGATCCCCTTGATTGTCGCTCTACTATAGGCTATTGCTTTTTTTTAGGGAAGTCCCTTATTTCCTGGCGGAGTAAGAAACAGACTACTATTGCTCGATCGAGTACGGAAGCGAAATACCGTGCCCTTGCCGATACAACTTCGGAATTATTGTGGTTACGGTGGTTACTAGAAGACATGGGAGTTCGTCATAACGGTGGAACGGTCATTCATTGTGATAACCGAAGTGCCATCCAAATAGCTCATAATGATGTTTTTCATGAGCGTACCAAACACATTGAAATAGATTGTCATTTCATACGCTCTCATGTGCTTCATGGCGATGTTCGTCTTGTTCCCATCTCTTCCATTGATCAGATGGCTGATGTTTTCACGAAGGCGCATCCACCTGGGTGCTTTGAAGATCTTTTCTCCAAACTCCAGTTGATCTCTTCTATCTCACCTTGAGTTTGAGGGGGGATGTTAGAGATTAGAGATATATATCTTAGATTGTTAGAGATACTAATTGATTATAATTGATTTCATATCGATTATAATTGATTTGATTATGATATTGTAATATTTTATTACTTTAGATAGTTGCCTAGAATAGCCTATAAATAGGCTCTTGTATCATCAGTATTACACACCTTTGAAATATACAGAAATTCATTCTTCTACTATATTCTATCAGGAAGGAAGCTTCCCCTCCGTTGTCGCCCACCTTCTGCTCGTGGTCGGCTTTATCCATGGTCGAGCCACCCCCTACATCGTCACGGCGGCTCTTGGTCGTTGCCTGTTCAGATCTGGACTGGAGTTGGGCCTCCAGATCTGATCTCATCCATGGCCACAAGCCTAGATCGTCCATAGCTCGCGGTAAGGATCGATTGAAGTGAGATTGAGTGATTCTCATCCCTTGTCGATATGATGATAGTGAGAATGAGTGATTCTCATAAAATAGCCTCCTAAATGAGAGTGAGTGAAAGTCATTTCTAATTGAAAGTCTCTCATTTAGTATTCTTAGAAAATCCATGTCATGAAAATTGTCTTGAACGATGATTCTCTCCAGTGGAAATTTGGGTGATGCAAATGTCATTATGCATGAACATCGATTGAAGTGATGAAAACCCCATTGAATTTTGAAATGTGCATTTTAGAGTAGCTCGGATTGTCCATCTCTTTGATGAATGCGTATCGGTTCTTGCTCTAAATCATGTCGATAGGTAATTCAAGTTCCTTTCAGAATATTTCATGATATTAGGAGATGAAAAACCTCCACCAAGAGGTCAAAGACCTCCACAAAAGATCTGAATTCCAGAAGACATATCCCTAAGGATCAGAGATATCACCAGGTAAGTATATCTCTACCCATACTCTGAATACTTGTCATTATGCAGGTATTCTCTCTCAAGTGCATCGACACTTGACTTGGTCAAGCTGTCCAGTTATATCGACCAGGCGTGCTCTCGTAGCCCAGAGTCATTTTCATCAACTCGGCGTGCTTCCGTAGCCCGATGTCCCTTTTATCGAACCGGCGTGCTTCCGTAGCCCGATGTCCTTTATATTGACCTGACGTGCTTCTGTAGCCCAGAGTCCCTCTTTATCGACTCGGCGTGCTTCCGTAGCCCAGTGTCCTTTATATTGACCTGGCGTGCTTTTGTAGCCCAGAGTCCCTCTTTATCGACTCGGCGTGCTTCCGTAGCCCGATGTCCATTTATATTGACCTGGCGTGCTTTTGTAGCCCAGAGTCCTTTTCATCGACACTCGATTGAGCTGTCCCCAAATATTTTTCTCCAGATTGCAACGCTGGGCGACTAAAGAATGGTTCGGGTCCTAGCCAAGCAAAAGCCTCCGTTTAGGCGACCGTAGAATGGGTCGAGTCCTAAACAACATTTATTGCTCTAATAGGCGACCGTAGAATGGTACGGGTCCTGAAAAATCAATTTTCCGTCAAGGCAACCGTAGAATAGTACGGGTCCTCGACAACACCTATTCCTTATTCAGGCGACCGTAGAATGGTACGGGTCCTGGGAAAGCAGTCTCTCCATAAAGTCATGTTACAATTCTAGGCGACCGTAGAATGGTACGAGTCCTAGACATGTAACACCAATCACCTCGAACTACTCTATCTTCCTTGAAGGTAAGTTATTCCAGGTTAGTTCATTTATCATTTGCATTTCCATGCAACATATAAATTGCATCCAAAAATGGAATTTATTTTCCAACAAAAAAATCATTCGATGCATATGTATAGTCAAAATTTAGGTTTCAATTTGTCTTTGAAGGCAACCTCTTCGAGCTCACCTTCAAAGAGGGGCAGCTGTTGACACCTAAATTTTGGCGACCCGTTTAGTCATTTATTGCATTAAAAAAATTAGGGGTTAATTTTATCCCTGAAAAAAAAAAATAGTTAATTGCATAGCATATAGTTTAGGCACATTTTATTTTTAATTTGCATTTTTTTTTCATTTAACATTGAACCGATGGTGAGCATATTCCGATAGGATTTTTTTTCATATATTCAGGTAATATACACCAATGGGTATATTCTTGGGTAGAAAAAAAATTGGATAGAATATGTGAAAAATAAAAAAAGGAATATTGCGCGATGTGCATATATTTTAAGAGTATATCTAGAGGTATTATGCACAAGCGAAATGAGAAACAAAATATGCCACAAAGATCTAAAGTTCTTCCATTATAAAATGTGTTGTTCGTGCACGGACACAAGGGGGCCACACGTTGAATATAGGGCCACAAAAAAAAATACTGAATATACGGCCACAATTCTGAGACTCGTAGGGAATGGAGAGAGAATGGATGTTCTACACATGAAGGAGAAATCGTGAAGAAGGATACTCGTGCCTGGCCAATTGAAGATCTCGCATCCCCGACGCAAGCCGCATCCGTGTGGCCTATTAGGCCATCTGTGGAATCCTCAGCAACGACGAATACTGGTTTTTCTCTTGTAGGTCCTTAGAAGCTCGTCTTCGATCACTGATCCAAGCTAAAGCCAACGTGGGTTTGCGAGTCTCGCTAAGAAGCGCCCCGAGTCAAACTCTTCCATGGCCTCACGTTTGGTTGTGACAATCGTGAAGGTCACTAGTTCGACGCTTTAAGCCCCAACAATTCCAAGCGAGATCTCGGCCCAGCGTATCTTTTGCAAGCCTGTCCAGTGAGTTTCCCACGACGAGTAACCTTGGTCGAGCCACATCAAGTTGCAGTAACGTGTCTGGTTCCATATGTTAGGACTAGAATTAGCACCTAGAAGGGGGTGAATAGGTGATTAAAGCAATTTAATCCGAATGAATTAAAACCAACAATCGCAGCAAATGAAAGTAATAAAAGATAAAAGGATTAGGGATAGAGAATCAAGACTCCGATTTATAGTGGTTCGGCTTAGATTAAGCCTACGTCCACTCTCCCGCACGGACAGCCCTTCCGGCTGGATTTCACTAAGAATCAAAAAGAGTGATTACGGTTTCACGCTCTTGAGTCCACAAAGTGTATACACTACACTTCCTCCAGATCTCACACAATATGATCTCTCTTTTGATTACATATAACACTCAACAAATATGATCGCAAAATAGAAAAGGAGATTCAGACTTTGGAATTCTTCTATCCGATACCCTTTAACAATTGGAGTATCTCTCTTATATACTTCTTCATGCCTTCTATACCGTTGGCACCTTCCAAAGAAGTTCTTCCAATCAACCCGTTGGACAGAATCAATTAGAGAGATCTCGAGCTCTTTTAGGTAAGTGTTGATAGCACATCAATCCTGCTCGCCCATACAATCAGGATCTTAGTTTCCATAAGTAGATCCTTCCAAATATAAGTTGCGAAATCTTTAGAGAATCTATACAAATTTGAATACGAATGTAAAATCTTCTAGTGCTGAATCCAGTAGAAAGATATTCTCTAGCTATTAGAATAAATCCATATAATATCGGAATAAAAGTCGGTCTGGAGACTGTCCATGAGAGTAGACTTTGTAACATGAGTCTTGCTAGCTTCAGACTTTGATCTTCAGACTTTGTCAATAGAGTCTGTAAGTCTTCAGACTAGATTGAGGAAAATGTTTTGTCATCTTCAAAATACCTGAAGAGAATTTATCCAACAATCTCCCCCTTTTTGATGGTGACAAAACTTTCTGCTGCGATTTGAATATTATTGCCCCGCAATACAACTTTTAAGCAAGCATTGATATCTCATAAAGATTAGAATAAAAATAGTATAAGTTATCATGTACACAAATATCCTGTACACAGACTTACCCTGTACACAGATCTGCATTCACAGAAACCTCATTAGTCATGAACAGACAATACTATCTTTATCTAATTTAATAGCTTAAAGTAATGCAATAATAAGCATATATTCAAAAAGAACCTCAAGATAAAGCCAAAATCACAATCATAACAAAAACAAATCAAATAGTTTAGAAGTGAAGGTTTGGTTTGAAGATAGAGTCTTGAGTTGAAATGTGCTTTGAAAATCTGCAAAATCTTCTCTCCCTTTTTGTCAGCAAAAAAAATTAAGGAGCACGAGGAATGCAAACAAGTTGAAAGTCCTCCATAGACTTGACAGTTTCTTCTAACTTCCTCAAGTCTTCCTGTAGTTGGGTAAGAGCTGTGCCTTTTGCAGTGTCCTGAATCTGACACTGAACTTCTTTAAGCTGATCATGCATGGTGATGAATATTGCATGATTTTCATTCTGCAGAGTCTGAAATTCATACCCCATAGCATAGATTTGACATTTGAGTTCCAAGATGATGTCAAGCAACCTTCCAAAATCTCCTGAATTGTCAGTCTGTGTAATTGCGTCAACTCAGTCTGATGGTGGAGTCAAGCTAGTATGAATATCAGCAGGAAGATCAGTGTTTGGAGATGATGTCTCTCCCTCAGGGAACTGAGCAGCATAAACATCTTTGGCATCAGGAGGTGATCGACTAACACTTGTTTGTGTATCTTCTTCTATAAAAGTCAGTAGAAGAGGAGTATGTTCTTTTTGGGAAGCTCCCCATGTCTCCATGTCTTCTGGAGGAGAAGGATACTCTTCTTTCTGAGGAATTTCCTCGATATGACAGGACTATCGTTGATCCTCTTTTTTCTGCCGGAGAAACTGTTTTTGCCGGTTCGTCTCCTTGTTCTTCTTTCTTTTCTTCCTCTTTCTCTTCTTCTTCTTCTTCTTCTTCTTCTTCTTCTTCTTCTTCTTCTTCTTCTTCTTCTTCTTCTTCTTCTTCTTCTTCTATCTCTTCTTCCTTCTCTTCTCTCTCTCCTTTCTCTTCTTCTTTTTCTTCTTCTTTTTCTTCTTCTGTTTCTGCAAAATGTCGTTCTGGAACAGGTGTAGAAAATTGAGATACAAGAGTAGAGATGGGTAAATCATCCTCATCATCATCTTCCAAGATGATTGCCCTTCTCTTCTTAATAGAACTAGACACCGTTTCCTTCCCTTTTCTTTTTGTTGCAGAAAAGTCTGGTCTGATCTTAATAGGAGTCTTCTCCTTGAACTGCTCCAGCTTCTTGCTGAGTTCTTTCAGACGCATTTTTGTTATCATCCTCAATCCGATGACCATTTTATCAATAGTCTTCACGGAGAGAATGTGAGGAGGCTGAATGTTCAGATGTCTGAAAAGTCGAGTTATGAGAGCAGCATAGGGGAGATTTCCCTTATCCTTTGCCATGGACCTGTATATGTGGAACATGATAGTGTGTGGCAGAGAGAAATTAAGACCTATCTTGATTGCATACATCAGTTTGGCTTCTGAGATGGATACATCTGTCTTTGATGTTAATTTAGGTCTGAGACAGTTGATCACTATCTTATGAAGCAGAGTGTTTGTTGCATTCATTCTGGAATAGGAGAGACGACCTTCAGCAATTCGGTCTCTTGCAAGTTCTAGAGTCGCATGACTTACAGACACACAAATTGATTAGAAAGCACCTCTTTCCACACCAATTACATCTGCCAGAGTGTCTGTATCAACAACGTATTCTTTATCTCTCACACTGAATGAGAGGCTATTCGCATCCAGGAAACTGAGATTTGAATAAAAATATGCTGTCAATTCAGAGTAAGCCACATCACAATCTGTGCAGAACTTATGGAGTTGAAGTTTCTCAAACTTCTCTCTCAGATTGATATTCAATAAGTCCAGAAAATCAAAGTCCACTTGTTCGTGGATTCATCACCCCACGCTTCACAATTTCTCATACATCTTTACGTGTCCGTCTGAACGAAACAATTCATCATTCTTTCCTCGAAGGTTTGCAGCCACACCCATCCAAGGTTTAAAATGTATGAACATTTTCTCATCGTCATCTTTGCCCACTGGTTGATTTACACTACTAAACCTAGGGTCACTTTGGGAAAGTTTGCAAAAGCTTTTCTTTGTCGTTCAGCGGGAACAACGCTTGATCTTTCCATTATTGTGAGAAAGTGTGTCTCATTCGCATAACCTTTTTCTTTTAGAAATTCATCAATGAAGGTCATTGCGGAACCTCCTTCCTTCAATGCGAGAATATAGCCTATATACAAAAGCGAGGCTTGAGTAATCTTACGGGTTTAATGCCTTCAAGCACTTCTTCTGCATCTTGAGAGTGACGATCAAGAGGTCTATTTGAGGGAGTATGCTGTTGAGATTGTTGAGGAGTCTGTTCTGTTGGAAAGTCACTTTCTTCAGTGAGGTCGAAGTGCGTAGGCCCCTCACTAGATCCATGTGGTCCTCTGTTTGCAATCCTTGATGATTTCCTTTGGTAAGACATTGTCGCTTTCTTGGAGAAACTTTCACACTTGTGTCACAAGAAAGTGAAAGGCTTTGAGACGTAGAAATTTTGGAGAGAAAAACACAGAGAAGTGAAAAGCTTTTGATCTAGGGTTTCTGGGTAAAGTAAAAACGAAGGAGAAAGAGTATATAAAGGATAACGAGATACGGGGTGATTCAAGCGTCGCAAATTTTGAAAATATAAGGAATTTCCTTAAAAAAAAAAAATAACTGCCTTAATAAATCGATAACCACCTTTTTTTAAAAAAAAATATAACTGCCTTAATAAGCTCAATTAGAGATAAACAGACAATCTTACCTTTTCGAAATGACAATTTAAGTAAATGAACTTACAGTCTTGTCGATTTGGTATTTTCAGTCTTCAACCTTTGAGTCTGATACTCTGTCAGACTTTAGATTTTGAGTTTGAGTTTCAACATTCTTCAAGAGATAAAATATTGAGTCTTGAGCGAATAGACTCAAACAAGCTTTTCTCCAGTGGCTTTGTGAAGATGTACGCCGTTGATTCTTTGAGTCTATGAATTGTATCAAGACTTCTTTGTTCTGAACATGATCTCTTATAAAATGATGTCGAATCTCAATATGTTTTGCTCTTGAATGTAGAATAGGATTCTTTGTAAGATTGATTGCGCTTGGTATTGTCACATTTGATCTCGTGCGGGAATCTTCAATACCAAAGTCTTGTAGTTGTTGTTTTATCCATAGTATTTGAGAACAGCAACTTCCAAGGGCTACGTATTTTGCTTCAGCTGTTGAAAAAGCCACAGTACTTTGTTTTCTTGAAAACCAAGATACTGCCCTGTTTCCAAGCAATTGACAAGTACCTGAAGTGTTTTTTCTTTCAACTCTACAACCTGCAAGATCTGCGTCTGAATAGCCAAGAAGTGTAAAGTCTCCTCATTTGGGATACCATAGACCGATCTTAGCAAAGTAGTAGCAACATATTTAATAATGCGTTTAGCAGCATTTAGATGAGATTCCCTAGAATCGATTGAAACCTAGCGCATATGCAAACACTAAATAATATGTCGGTCTGGATGCGGTAAGATAAAGAAGTGAACCAATGATACTTCTGTATAACTTTTGGTCGATTTTCTTCCCTACTTCATCTTTGTCTATCTTTAAGGAACTTGACATTGGTATGTCAGTCTTTTTGCAATTTTCCAGACCGAACTTTTTAACAAGTTCTTTTGCATATTTCTCTTGATGAATGAATATTCATTCCTTCAGTTGTTTCACTTGTAGACCAAGGAAAAATGATAGTTCACCCATCATGCTCATCTCAAATTCATCCTGCATAGTCTTAGAAAATTTCTTGCACAAAGTCTCATTAGATGATCCGAATATAATGTCATCAACATAAATCTGAACAAGTAGAAAATTTTTACCTTCCCTTCTGATAAACAAAGTAGTGTCTACTTTTCCTTTAGAAAAGCCATTATGAATTAAGAAATTACTTAGCCTTTCATACCAAGCTCGAGGAGCTTGTTTCAATCCATATAAAGCTTTCTTCGATCCTCAACACTAAGTCTGGTTTCTTTGAGTCTTCAAAACCAGGAGGTTGTTCCACGTAGACTTCTTCTTGAATAAATCCATTCAGGAATGCGCTTTTGACATCCATTTGAAATAACCTGAAATTCTTATAGTAAGCAAAAGCAAGTAATAATCTGATTGCTTCTAACCTTGCTACTGGAGCATAAATCTCATCATAGTCTATCCCTTCTTCTTGCGTGTAGCCTTTAGCTACGAGTCTTGCTTTGTTTCTTATTACTTTGCCTTTTTCATCAACTTTGTTCCTGAAGACCTATTTAGCTCCAACAACTGATTTACCTTTTGGTTTGGGAGTCAATTCCCATACGTCGTTAATACCGAATTGTCTGAGTTCTTCTTGCATTGCTTCAATCCAGCTTTCATCAGCTAAAGCTTCTTCAATATTTTTGGGTTCTATTTCAGAAATAAAAGTAACAGCATTAGACTCTTCTTGCCTTTTGGATCTTGTTCGAATTCCCTCATTAATGTTCCCAATAATGAGTTCTTCAGGATGACTAGACTTGTGCTTCAAGTTACTAGTCAGTCTGATAAATTGTTGATCTTCTTCTTGAGTAGATTCTTCATCAGTAGCTTGTTGTGCGATTCGAATTAGTAACTGCTTCAACGGAGGTAGATCTAGCGAAGAAACCGGGAACAGATTCTGAATCTTCGATCCGAATTTGTTGAATTTATGGAGAGTCTTGAAATTTGACATTCATTGATTCTTCCACAGGTCTGAGTCTTCTTGTTGAATACTCTAAAGGCTTTGCTTGTAGTTGAGTAACCAAGAAAGAATCCTTCATCTGATTTTTCTTCAAACTTACCAACACGATCATTTGCATTCTTTAGAATAAAACATTTGCAACCAAATACTTGAAAATAAGAAACTATTGGTTTCTTTCCTTTAAAAATTTCATAAGGGGTTTTCTCAAGAATTGGCCTTAAAAACACTCGGTTTATAATATAGCAAGCAGTTGAGACAGCTTCAGCCCAAAACCTTGAAGAAATTTGATTTCCAATTAAAAGTGTTCTTGCCATTTCTTGTAAAGATCTATTCTTCCTTTCCACAACCCCATTCTGTTCTGGTGTATATGGAGAGGAGAATTTGTATTGAAAACCAAATTCATCACAAAGTTTAGTAAAGTCTTGATTTTCAAACTCACCTCCATGGTCTGTACGAATACTTGAGGTAGTATGACCTTTCTCATTATGTACTTTCTTAGCAAACTTTGAAAAGATAGAGAAAGTCTCTGACTTACTAGAAAGAAAGTAGACCCAAGTAAATCGTGAGTAATCATCCACAATTACTAGACAGAACCTTTTTTCCACCAATACTTTGCGTTCTGGTAGGTCCAAACAAATCCATATGCAGAAGCTGCAATACATGATTAGTGGAAACTTTATTTATCGATTTGTAAGAGTTTCTAACCTGTTTACCCATGACGCACGGTGTACATAGATCGACTTTGAGTAATTGAGAGTAGGCAATCCTCGAACAAGTTTCTTGGTAGAGATCTTGTTGATTTGCTTCATATTGGTATGGCCTAGCTTTTTGTGCCATAGATTAGCTTCATCTTGAACTGATATTAAGCACTGTGATCTTTCTTGATTCACATCCAGAATATAGATATTTCCATGTCTTCGTCCAGTAAATGATTGAGTAGAGTCTTTACTGATTCAAGAGCATGTTTCTTCCTGAAAGTTGATCTTGAAACCAGTATCACACAACTGACTTATGCTAAGCAAGTTGTATTTTAATCCTTCAACTAAGGAAACATTTTTGATTGACAAACTTCCAATCTTTACTGTTCCTTGACCAGTAATTCTTCCTTTGTTGTTACCACCAAAGGAAACTTTTCCTCCGTCTATCTGGACAAGTTTTATGAAGCAACTTGAGTCTCCTGTCATATGTCTTGAGCAGCTACTATCAAGATACCATTTAATCTTCTTTTTGATAGTAACCTGCAATTAACACGAATTCAAGCTCTTTTTGGTACCCATACCATCTTGGGTCCAGAGGTGTTAGAACAATAAACAGTCTTAGCCCAGCTCTTTTTAACAGGTCTCCAAACCAAAGGACATTCTTTCTCAAAATGTTCTAAGCTTTTACACTTGGAACATCTCAAAGCATTTCTGCCAACAGGTTTTACAAAAACTTTTTGAAAATGATTCTTATAAACAATTCTAGCTGGTCTCTGTTTAATTCTTTCTTTTACCTTCGGAAAATCAATTAGTGGAATAGTTTCAGAAGTCATACCAAGACCTAACTTATCAAAGTATGGTCTTTATATCGAAAAGAATCTTATCCAACTTTTCAGAACCATTTGAAAATCTTTTTGATATGTTAGTAATATCATTTTTCAAAAGATTATTTTCATTTGAAATAATGTCTGAGTTTTCTTTCACAACAACAAAATCTTTTTCCAGCTTTTCAAACTTTTCTTTCATAAGTTTATCCTGTTGCTTTAATGTAGAATTTTCCCTTTTTAATTCGGAGATCCTCTTAAGAGAGGTTTTCAGACTAAGACAAAGTTCATCAATATATTTAGAAACCTTAACAGGAATTTTCAAGTTACCAACCTCGAGTTCACCGTCTGAGTCTTAATCAAATCAAGGTCTTCTGAATCTGATTTTGCCATTAAACAGATATTGGCATAATCATCATCACTTTCTTCACATTCGGTATCACTCCAAGCCTCTGCTTTGAGTGCCTTCCTGTTTTTCTCAATCTTTCCTTTTCTCTTCTTTAACAAAGGACAGTTAAGTCTGATGTGTCCCTTTTTCTTGCAATCAAAACAGGTCACTTCTTTGTTAGAATTATCTTCCTTTGTTGACTTGTTTTGAAACCTTTGAGAGCTTTGTTTCTTCCAATTGAATTTCCTTCCTTTTCTGTTCAACTTTCTGAATCTCTTTATCATGAGTGCCAGTTCTTCATCATCTAGATCTTCTTCAGATTCTGTAGCATCAGAATAGTCATTAGACTTTAAGGCAATAGATTTCTTACCTTTTGAGTCTTCCTCTTCGTTGGTTTGTTCTATTTCATAAGATTGAAGAGTCCTAATCAGTTCGTCTACAGAGAGTGGAGCAATTCTCTGCGTCTCTCTTATTGAAGTTTTTATGTAATTCCAGTCTTTAGAGAGTCCTCGTAGGAGTTTGTTGACCTTCATATGTCCTGAGATTGGACGTCCCTGATATTCAAGACCATTCACAATTTCAATAAAGCGACTAAACATGTCAGTTATTGATTCTCCTGATCTCATCTTAAAGACTTCATATTGTCCCAAAAGTATATTGATCCTCGTTTCTTTCACGCGATCAGTTCCTTCATAGGTAATGTGGAGCCTATCCTAGACTTCTTTTGCTGTATCACAAGAAGATATTCTGTTATACTCAGTAGGAGATAAAGCACAATATAAGGAGTAAATAGCTTTGGCATCAAGAGTCTGTCTCTTGGTGATTTCTTCTTGAGTTAAAAGAGTAGGATCAGCAATTTCTTTTCCTCTCTCTGAATCTGATGCAGCAGCAGGAATGATTCCTTTATCAACCACTTCCCATTCTAGAGGATCTTTTGATCTTAGGAATGCCTTCATCTTATTCTTCCATATGCTGTAATCTTTTCCATCAAAGTATGGAGGTCTGGTATTGCTTTGACCTTCAACCAACCCTGTAGATAACATACTAGCCATAGATCTTTTACTCAAAAGTAAAGACACTTCTTATGAACGAGTACACAAGGCTCTGATACCAATTATTAGGACTAGAATTAGCACCTGGAGGGGGGTGAATAGGTGATTAAAGCAATTTAATCCGAATGAATTAAAACCAACAATCGCAGCAAATGAAAGTAATAAAAGATAAAAGAATTAGGGATAGAGAATCAAGACTCCAGATTTATAGTGGTTTGGCTTAGATTAAGCCTACGTCCACTCTCCCGCACGGACAGCCCTTCTGGCTGGATTTCACTAAGAATCAAAAAAAGTGATTACAGTTTCACGCTCTTGAGTCCATAGTGTAAACACTACACTTCCTCAAGATCTCACACAATATGATATCTCTTTTGATTACATATAACACTCAACGAATATGATCGCAAAATAGAAAAGGAGATTCAGACTTTGGAATTCTTCTATCCGACACCCTTTAACAACTGGAGCATCTCTCTTATATACTTCTTCATGCCTTCTATACCATTGGCACCTTCCAAAGAAGTTCTTCCAAGCAACCCGTTGGACAGAATCAATTAGAGAGATCTCGAGCTCTTTTAGGTAAGTGTTGATAGCCCATCAATCTTGCTCGCCCATATAATCAGGATCTTGGTTTCCATAAGTAGATCCTTCCAAATATAAGTTGCGAAATCTTTAGAGAATCTATACAAATTTGAATACGAAAGTAAGATCTTCTAGTGCTGAATCCAGTAGAAAGATATTCTCTAGCCATTAGAATAAATCCATATAATATCGGAATAAAAGTCGGTCATGTTACAAAGTCATGAGAGTAGACTTTGTAACATGAGTCTTGCTAGCTTCAGACTTTGATCTTCAGACTTTGTCAGTAGAGTCTGTAAGTCTTCAGACTAGACTGAGGAAAATGTTTTGTCATCTTCAAAATACCTGAAGAGAATTTATCCAACACCATACAACCGAGACCAATCCCGCAAATTTCTATTCTTTATTTTTACTGCAAATTTTTTTTTGCCATGGTTTCATCGCCTATTACACATAAAAGATGCCACTTTTTTATTTCTTTCGATGTATAGAAGTGGCTTAAGAGGGTTGCTCGGTCAAAGTCTTCAGTGGAGGCATCCCACGTTGACCTTCTTTTGGGAACAGACGAAAAGCAGGAGTTAATCAAGGCATTCTCTTTCATATTTCATGCTGGCGTTCCTTTAATATTATTAGTCGTGGAGTCCCTGGCGAGTTCATTGACTCGTCGTTGCCCTGCCATGCTGAGCCGTGAAGCCTCAACGTGAACTGCTCCGACACCATCCTTTGGCCCGACGTCAAGACGAGCTGCGTCCCGTTGAGCTCATCCCCAAACCAAGCATCCCGTGAAATTTCTGTTTTGTAGGTTTGTCGATCGTAGCACCACCGAGAGACCCATTGACCAGCATCATTATGAACCACCACGTGACTAGCCTGCTCCAAGAGTCTTAGCCTTGTTCGGTCAAGTTCCCCCGCAAGCCATCCATTGACAAATTCGAATTTGGAATGCTTTCGGCAATTAGGTAAAAAAAATCTCATCTTAATTTGATTTAAACATCATATTGCCTAGATTGATGAGATTGATATCTAATTAAAGAGGTATAATATTCATTGGGATATATTTCATGATTCGCAACCGCGCCTAGGTTTTTTATTCCATCTATAAGGCTTTAGATGGAGTAATTAATCAAGCGGGAATAAAATTGATATTTTGATCTTTAAGGCTTAAGATCAATATATCAATTTTATTAGCGAGATATTATTTCTTGATCTGAATGATATATGATATCTTTGATGATTCTGAATGGCTGGGTGCTTGTCTCGTCTTGATTGTTTTATTCATCTTGAAATATGTTTGAGCTAGATTATGTTCACATTAGAATATTGCATGCTTTAGGGTTATTTGCATATTTAGACTAAGTATTTTATCATGCATTTTCGAAATTTAAAAAAAAAAAACATAAATTTAGGATGTTAGAATTTTGTTTCATTAGCTTAAATTGCATGTTTAATTATTTGATATTTTTTTTAAATTTCGAAATTAATTAAAACAAAATAAAAACAAAAATCATCATGCATATGTCATGTAGAATTAGGGCATCTTTTGCACGTTATTGCATATCGGGTAAGATTGCATGTTTAATTTTACTTCCTAATTAATTTTAAGTTTAGATAGATTTTTTTTTTTAGATAGATTGCATTCTAGGATTATTTGGGTTAAGATAATATTTTAGTTTAAATTAGAATTTAGTTTAACCTAATTCCTAATATAAATTGAAAAGGATCTTAATCTAGCTAGATAATTTTCACATTTTTTTCATTCCGAATTTCATAAAAAATACAAAAATGCTTTAGGCTAAATTAGTTTCATTATTTAGGATAGAATGCATTCTTTTAGGAAAAAGGAAAAAATGTCATATGCACGTCATTAGGCTTAGATTCATTGAGATGCATGCCATTTAGTATTTTTGCTAGACCCATTTAATTAGAAATTACATGTCATTTGAATTATGTCATTTATTTAATATTGCATTGCATATTACATGATTTTCATCAATTAAGTGAAAAGAAAAAAATGAAATTGCGTGTTAATTAGAAATCATATCTAGGGTTGTTGATGTGAATTCTGATTTAACATTGCAGATGCTTTCGTTGCTTTGAGGTAAGTTTTGCAATTTATTTATTGCTTTACTTGGGTGTTTAATTGGTGGTTTGTGCACTCGTATGATGACATAACATGTTATGGAGATAAATTAAAATCAATTCAAGTTGATTGCCAAACATTTTTTTCAAAAATAAAAAGAAAGGTACCGAAAGGGCGTTAGAGAAATCTAACGTAATCAAGTCCCCGAACTCACATGTCTCTGGTTTGTAGAAGTAAAGTAAAACTCCTGTTACTTTACTTGGGTTTCTAATCGACCCACCAAAAAATAAATTAGTGCCGACTCCTAGATAAAAATCATTTGCATGTTAAGAACTTAAACTTAAGTCGCGAATTGGTATGAGCTTGAGAGAGCCCGAGTTAAGTCTAGGCTTAACAATCCATTAGCCAAAACCTAGGTGGTCTACACCCGAAAAATTGGTCGTGATAAATATTAAGTGATAATGAAATATTTTTATAAATACCATTGAAAATGAGGCCATTTGTACAAAGTAGCATAGCTAACCTCGTGGATCATGAAGTGTGAAATTCAAAATCCAATCAAATGATCTATTATGTGTTAAATTTGATGGTGTAAAAAACCAAATATGCACCCAGCATCTACAATTCATACACAAAGTTTCTTTGCTTGACTATTGACTTGCAGTTTTCTAAAATAATGAAGTAATAAGAGTTCTTCCATACTTATAGTATCTGCAAATTGAGCCCAATATACTTATATAGATGAAACATTCTTTATTTGAATTGTATAAGTTTTCAAGCAACTATTTTTTATCAATTAAATTAATTCCTTTACTTCCCTCAATAAATTACACCAACTGCGCGGGTTAGAAACCAGTCGTTAAAAAGTCCGACTCCCATGAATATTCATTCTCTTTTTCATGATTTTTTTTCTGCTACAGCGAAGGGGTCATTGCTTCAGTGTTCAGACTCCGGATCAATGGTTAAAAGAAATACCCACATTGAAATTTTCTGAATATTTGGGGTTTCTTTGTGACTATTAGAGAAAGTAAAAAGAAAATCGGAACGTTTAGTTCCTCTAGGACGAACCGCAATAATGATACACGTACGAAAGTCACAAAGTACGGTCCTCTTTTTGTAGCGCGTGGAACTAGCTCTCGGAATAAACTTTTTTCTCGTGCTTTGTTTTGAACTCCACCGACAAGAGAGACAGGTACTTTCATAGGTGCCGTTCATACCAGAACTTTAGGACTAAAAAATTAACTTCACCTGAAAATGAACTACCGAAATCCCTATAGTATACGTTTCTTCATTCAACTAGTCAGCGAAGGAAAGTAGTGTGGACGGCCGAGGAAGCGAAGTGACAAGCCGGGAGACTTTCTTTTGAACGAAAATGTCCCTGTCCATGCTGGTAATGATGGCGCGCGACACGCATGTGATCGTGGCAGAAAATTGTGCTTCAAGTGAGCTGGGATCAATTAAGACGAAATCACCGAGTTCAAGGTCTCGCTTGAAACAAATACCACATTGGGGACACTTCGAGAAAATGGGGCCAAGTCAGGGATTTTTGAAATTTTTTAGCTTTTGACATTATACGTTTCGCAAAAAATATCACGTTTCAAGATATTATTTTTTAAGAAATCATTTTTATCGTTCAATAAGAAAAATCTTTTCCTCCATAGACTCCTTTTCAATAATTATTTTTATTATTTTATGTTTTAAAAAATTAATTTTTTATATTTATTTTTTTTCTATTGCTTTTCTTTTTCTTTTTTTCTTTTTTTTTCTTCTTCTTCCTTGGCTTTGGCTGATCGTCGGCTACGACAACGGCCGGCAAGGCTCGAGCTCACCAAATTCGACTAGGCTGAGCTCGCCCAAGGTCGGCGAGTGGGCTCGAGCCTCGCTTGAGGTCACTAAAGGTCGGCAAGGCTCTCGCAACCTTTGGCGATGCTCAACCCTTGCCCAGCTTGCTGGCCTAAAAATGAGCTCAGCTTTGCCAAATCAAATGAGGTGGAGTCTTGATGGCCGTGGCGAGGCTGAAACTATTCTATGACTGATTGCTTGCTAAGGAAAAAGAAAAAACAAAAAATTAAAAACTTGAATTTAAAAAAAATTATAAAAATAAAAGAAAAATGTGTTTGGTGAAAGAAAGTGAAGTAAAAGAAGTTATGAAAAATATTATCTATTTTTGAAAGTGAAAAATATTTTCCCTACTTTTGAAGGTGTTTTTTCCAAAATTGGACAAAAAATTTCTTGGTTAATTTATTTTCAATGAAACGAACATCAGAAAATTCGAAAAATATTTTTTTAGAAGTTATTTTTCATAAAACAAATGAAGTCTAAATTTTTTTCTATCAAAAAGCCATTTTATGACCCCAAAGAAAAAAGGCCGTTGGCCAAAAGCCCATATGGCACCAGTCCCAGGCAGTTCTTTTTTAGTACGTTAAGTCCTACTGCCTGGATCTGTATTTAGATGTCCCAAGTGAGAAGGTGTCCCAAGAAGAGACCATTACTAGTTTCGATCAGATGGAGCAGCTTTTAGCAGCACCAGCAGTGAAAGGGGGCGACATCCAAGCGCTGAGAGTCTTCATCGACGGCGAAGTGAACAATCTACACAAGTTGGCTGTCAGCTATGACGGTTACACGCTGCTACACGCCGCTTGTTTTATCGGCCATTTGGATTTAGTTGAAGCGCTCCTGACGTCGACCCCACAATTCGCGGGAAAAAAGAGCGTGGATAATTTATATCCGCTGCACATCGCGGCAGCTCGAGGTCACGTTGAGATCGTGACGGCGCTCTTGAGAGAGCGTGAAAACATGTGCTCTGTGAAGGGACGGGACAATAGAAACCCTTTGCATTATGCCAGCGAAAACGGTGAGCTTGGAGTCATGAGGAAACTGCTCTCCCTTTCCTCTGTATCCCTCCGAGAGACAACCGCCCGAAAGGAGACAGCGCTTCACCTCGCAATGAATAACAACCAGTTTGATGCCGTCAAAGTGTTGGTGGATCATCTGAAGGGGAAAAATGAGGAGGAGGTGATCAATTGGAAGGACAGTGAAGGCAATACCGCCTTGCATTGTGCTGTCGCCGCCAAAAATTTCGAGGCAAGTCATGCCCTTCCCTTTTTTTATCGCACTTTTCCTGGCGCTTTATTTCAGTAAGAGTGTCGATTTGATATCGCTACGATATGCAAAATCCTTCTAACCAAAGGAATCTATTGAATCGGATCTGTTTTGATCATTACTGGAATAAAGAATTTCCGTCCATGCCAAAACTTTTACGGTATTATATTGATGTCTGAAAATCAATGAGAACGAAAGGACGAATTGTAAATTGCAGGTGGTTGAATTCATGCTTGAGAAGCATGCTCAGCGGCACGTGGTCGTGGACGTGAATGCCCGTAACAATTGTGGCAAGACGCCTCTAGATTGCTTGGGAAGGGAAGCAGGAGATAGAGAGATCAGAGATATCAGAGGAATCCTCAATGCAGTTGGAGCCAAACACGGAACAGTAAGACATTCATCACTAGTCTTGGAGGGAGAGTCAAGGGCCGACATACGCAACGCCCTGCTGGTCGTCGCTGGGCTCATTGCAAGCGCAACCTACCAATCTGTGCTTCAGCCTCCACACTTTAAAACAGAAGTCGACAAAACTCATACAGAAGGCTTCCACGCATCCTACGCATCTTATATGACTGGTTTTTTCGGCAGGGACTTAGCGTACATTGTCTTCATAACCGGCAACACATTTGGACTCTTGGTGTCAGTCCAGATTATCATTTGCCTCACCAGAGATCTCAGCATCAGGCTGCCGATGCTTCTCTCCATGACCTTAATGGTTCAAACTTACTATTGCCACACATATTATCTGCCGTTCGGGACGCTGGAAAAGGAGTTTGGTCTGATAAATGCGGAATTGTTGAGTGTGCTCCCGCTAATGATTCCAATTCTCCTTCTACTGTTCCAGAGGCCGTTGGCGCTAGCTTTAGAATTTTACTTGGAAAAGCTTTCTCTGTTTGACCACCTAAGGGATATGTACCATATATGAAAACCTAATTCGTACTTCTAAATGATGGTATTTCTCTGTCCTTGAGGTTGAGCTAATAAATGCAAGTCTCTAGCAGCGTCAGATGGAGTTTGTTCGACAAGCTCAGATGTCCTTAATTATCCGCAGTTTGATGTGGGTTTGACGTCGGTTTGATGTCCTTAATTATCTACAGTTGATTGTGATGTCCGCAAGTGATTCACTGTATTGTATTTTCCTAATAAAATGTGTCTTTATAGCACGTTTGTAACTTTACGAATAGCAGTCGAGATTCTGAGATGAGATTGCACGAAAATTCTTCAAAAACACATCTGGTTTTGCTTCTTCCGATGAATTGGCCATCGAGAGAACATCTTTGTGAGGTTGAGAATTTGTCTGTGAGAGCGGGTGGATAAAATAACGTCATTAGCTATGAGCGCTCACTAAACTAATGGGACAAGCTGTGAGCATGGAGTCGAAAGAAAAGTGCAGGATATGCAAGGTTGGTCGGATCGAATCAAATGATGCTGATTAAATTTCAAATGGACTCGAAAGGTCATTACTGCATAACACAGGCAGTTTTAGTCCAATAACGAAAGAGTAACCTCTTAAGAAGGATGAGATCTAATTCTAGAATACTCCATTTTCTTTTTTGGTCTCATATATCATTTAATAATAATAATAGGATCCCGGCTACAATGGCGTGAAAATGGTCATTAAGAGAGAATCCGATGAAAATGATTCAGTAGAAAAAAAATATAAAAAGTGGTTCCGAGAGAGAAAATCCCATATGAAAATGATTCACAAATGGTATGTATATTGCAATCGATGGGAGTTTCCTAATGCTATTGGATCATGGAGAATCTAGAAGAGCTTTATCATAGTTATCGGGAAGGGTTGATAGCTGAAATTCCTCTCACAATATGAAATTTATCCGCTCTAAGAGATCTGGATCTAATAGGACCAGGATTCGCAGTGGTTCATGCTTTCTTGCCTCCTAACACTTTACTTTTGCTAATGGGTTTACAAAATGAACATTGCTTTCTGGGAGAACCAAAAGGAAGTTGATATTGCGGCACAAGCATCTTGATTTTTCTTCTACCGTAGAGAAAAATCTTGTGAGTTATACCTATATGGACACGTAAGCTCACATGTAATTCTTTTCGTTTTTTTGTCGGTAACTTGATTATATTTGAATTTTCTTGTGATAGATAAAAACAACTTACTTTTCATTATGATTAATACCCTAAAAAACTCCAAACTAGTACAATTGCGATAAATTTACTTAAAACTATTTTTTTCACAACGAAAAACTCTAAATTGGTATACCTGTGACAAATTTACCCCAAGTAGTTATAAAAAACCTCAAATCGGTACACTTGTGACAAATTTACCCAAAATTAATTTATATGACTACCACAAACCCTAAACTAATACATTTGTGATAAATATATCATCTGTTAAATTATAATAACACAAAAAACAACAAAAATGGTACAGTTGTGACAAAAATATAGTAAAATCCTAAACTAATACACTAGTCCGCGGTCGTGTGTCATCCAACTCCGTAATTTGACAATAAAATTTAATGAAAACTAACAGAGAATAAATTTGTTACAAGTGTATTAGTTTTGAGTAAATTTGTCATGTATACCAATTTTGGATTTTTTTGTGGTCAAAAATTAATTTGGATTAAATTTGTCACACAAGTAAATTTGTCAAATGTGTACCAATTTCATTATTTAGAAGTTGCAACAAACAAAAATGTGGGTAATTACATGATGAAAATGAAAGCTGATGGATTATTTTGACGAAATGTGAAGAGGAAACAGAGATATTAAATTAAACCAGGCAATTATAAGAAAATGAGCTATATATATATTGGTTTTTCGTCGGCAAGGCAACAAAGACCAAGTGTCTTCTCTATTAGGATCATTTTTCCAGATCTTCCTGCCTCCTGCGACCCCACTAAAGGAGACGAGCACTCAAAACCTCTGTCCTTCTACAATTTCCACGCTTCAACTTTAGACCTCAAAAAAGCAAAGAAAGATAGAACATGAAATCTTTCGAATTATACCTATAGGGATGTGTAAATTCACATATAATTCTTTTCCTTTTTTTTTTTTTTTTTTTGTTGGTGACTGATTATATTCGAATTTTCTTGCGACAGATAAAAACAACTTACTTTTCATAATTTAAAAGTTGCGGCAAACAAAAATGTGGTAATAACATAATGAATGTGACAGCAGATGGATTATTTTGATGAAATGTTAAGAGGAAAAAGAAATACCGGGTAATTATTACTGCTCTAAAGAAAATGAGGGAATTTTTTTTGTTTTGTTGGTTTTTGTTGGCAAGGCAACAGAAACCAATGTGTCTTCTCTATTACGATCATTTTTCCAGATCTTCCCGTCTCCTACGACCCCACAAGAGGAAAAAGAGCGCTCAAAACCTTTGGCCTTCTCCAATTTCCACGCTTCAACTTTAGAGCTCGAAAAAGCAAAGGAAGGTAGAACGTGAAATCTTTCGAATTTTACCTATATGGACATGTAGAATCACATGCAATTCTTTTTTTTTTTTTTGGCAATTGATTATATGTGAATTTTCTTGCGACAATTTTCATAATTTAGAAGTTGCAGCAAACAAAAATGTGGGTAATTACCTGATGAAAATGAAAGTGGAAGGATTATTTTGGTGAAATGTGAAGAGGAAAAAGAAATATTAAATTAAACAAGGTAATCATTATTGCTCTGAAGAAAATAAGCGAAAATCGTCCCCCACTTTTTTTTTTATCGGCAGGGCAAGAAAGACCAATGTGTCTTGTCTTCTCTATTAGGATCATTTTTCCATATCTTCCGGCCTCTTACGACCCCACTAAACGGAAAAAAAGCACTCAAAACTCTTGGCTTTCTCCTATTTCCACTCTGATTTTACACCTCAAAAAAAAAAAAAAAAAAAAAAAGACAGTACATGAAAATGCGTTAGGTAATCCATAACTTCTTTATAGACGCGTTAGGCGATTCACTCTATAGTAACATTTAGATGAGACCGAAACGTGTTAAGTAATTAGTGACTTTCTCAATAAATACATTGATCCATTCACATTATAATAAAGTTGGAAAAGACTTCCCATCACAGTGAAAAGTTAAGAAAACAACTCCCGTGATACGCACTAACTTTTAATGTATTGTTATTTTAAATCGAGTATAATTTAAATTATAGCTTACTGCATTAAGTGAATGAGTTACATTGTACAAAATCTTTACCTAATTCAAATATTGAGTGAAATTAATTAAAAGATAAAAGAATATATGTCTCACTTAATATATATAGCTTATCTAACCTGTCTTGCTAATTTCAAATTTTATTAATATAAATTGACAGTGAATTATGTGGGTGCATCTCAAAAAAAAAAAAAATTGTGTGGGTGCCACCATGAATTCCACATGATCAAATTGCTTAACTGTGATTGGTTTGCACAATGGTTCAACATTTTTCGATGGGGGTAAAATGACAATTGGGTGACAAACTACAAAAGAATTGAACTCAAGAGCAATCTATGTCATTTCATGGGTAAAGTTCATTGTTCACAGCCATCATGAAACTTTTTTAGTATATTGATAAATCTATAAAAATATAGTTATTTTACCTATTTTAGACAACAGATAATGTAATATCTATGAGAAAATATTTGGATTTCCTTCTGATTATTCGAATTTTCCTTGTTTATGCAGAATAATGAGATATGAAAAAAATAAGGAAAAGAATGGCAAAAATTAGGAATTCAAATAAAAAAGCAATGGGAGATAGATAACAAATCAAAGATCGTCTGATTTACTCCCTAATTTTATGCACAATTGCTTGGAGATAAGGATCTTGGATATATCCTATAAATAGGAGAACATTGAGAGCCTTAGAAGGAAGCTAGGTTTTTGTTAGATCATTTTTTTATTTTTCTGAGAGTTTTTCAAGTATTTTGAAGAGAAGACACACAAAATTCTTATTCTTTGATTCAAGATACTGAGTTTGATTTATATTTATATTTCTTTTTTCTACTAAATTCTAATTTTCTTTTGTTAGGGCTACGATATAGCCAAACCATGATGATGTGAATTCCATAATTTTTATGTTTTGTAATTGATTTCATTCATGTGAGTTATATATTATTGTGTATAATGCTTTCAAGTGACTAGCCATCACTTGAATGATCTGATGTGCATGTTTGAGACTGAGAAGTGATAATATGCAATTACTCATTATAATATATAACCATGAATTAAACATGAATAGAAATATACCGCGTTATTTGTGTAGCTTTCGGTGATAAGGTGATCCAAAAGACTCATTGTAAGCGGGGAATATTCATAGTTTTTAATCCACTTATGTTCATTTAATTCACATAGAGATATAGTGGATTAATAAACTGAGTATGTTTGCTATACCTAGAGATAGGATTAGGAAATTCCACTATCACATGTTTGATATTGTTCTTGTACTCATAACAATCTGAAATTCATATTTAATGGTTATGGTGAAATCAGATGCTCTAACATATTTATCTGATTGATTTATTGCATTTAGTCTCCAAATTTTATTTTTAATTTATTCTCAATTATATTTTAATATGTTAGATAAATTTTAGAATTAAACTATTTTAGTATTTAATTAGTTTATTAATTATCGATCTTCGCAGGACGATATTCTTTCTTATCATTATATTACTTGTTCAACATGTTCACTTGCGTTTAAAATTTTATGAACATATATAGATAGTTGAGATTTGCTTAACCGTAATGGTTATTGAACCTTTTTTCAATCTTCATTGTAGTCTATATAAGACAAAATGCTTACCCCTATTTTCCCAGCTCTGCCATTTAATAAACAGAAATGAGGAATATCATTGATAAATGGTAAAATGGACTGGTGGCATAATGTTTCGCGTCTTTTGACAAATATTTATGATATAACAATTGGTTTCGACAATATTTTAATTTTGAAAATTTTCAAATCGTATGCGTTGTAGCATTACAAAATCCAAGATATTCGCCCATAATTTTTTATGAGAAAAAAAAGATAAAGTTTCTAATTCAAAAGCTCTAACAAAAAAAAAATTCCCAATTTCTTATCCCTGTTTCGCTTTTGGAAATAGAGATACAAGGCCAACAAGTCGATTGAGAGTTACTGTGCGAAACACAAATCAACCTTGTAGTGGGTGTTTTACCCACCCCTCCATATTCACCAGTACCGGCAGCTATTATACCAACCTACCAATTCCTCAAACACCCTTTACGAGGTGCGGTGGATTCTATCCTCTCCACTTGAAGGGCCCCCTAATTTTCAAGTGTAATTTTTTCTTCCCTATTCAAGAGGGAATTTTCTCGATGTTTTAAATCTTAGAATTCAGACGAAATAATTTTAAGACATATTTGGGTCTCGAGTCTAGTTTTGTTGTCTGTCTACTTTTTTTGGCATCCACTGGTGTTTATCATTTGACTGACCTCAATACTTTATAAAGGGAATGTCTCTTTTCTTTCCTTATCTTCTTTCGGTGGAACCGAATATATGTTCTGTTTGGAAAAGTCTAGTCTGCGTTTGGAGAAGCGACATGATAATGACACTAAGGCAAAGGACGACAACGTAGGTTCAGGACTATGAATAGTCATTGTTTTACAAAGACCAAGACATTGACTATTGTTCCGTTTGGAAAAGTCTAGTCTGCGTTTGGAAAAGTGATGATAATGACATAAAGGCCAAGGGAAAAGTCTAGTCTGCGTTTGGAGAAGCGATGATAATGATATAAAGGCAAAGGACGACGACGTAGGTTCAGGACTATGAATAGTCATTGTTTTACAAAGACCAAGACATTGACTATTGTTCCGTTTGGAAAAGTCTAGTCTGCGTTTGGAGAAGCGATGATAATGACATAAAAGCCAAGGACGACAATGTAGGTTCAAGACTATGAACAGTCATTGTTTTACAAAGACCAAGACATTGACTATATTCGGTTCCACCGAAAGGGGATAAGGAAAAAAAAAGAAAAGACATTCCCTTTATAAAGTGTTGAGGTTAGTCAAATGATTAGACACCAGTGGATGTCAAAATAAGTAACAAACAACAAAACTGAGACTTGGATCGAGCATGTCCTAAAATTATTTCGCTTGAACTCTGAAACGTAAAACATCCAGAATATTCCCTCCTCGATAAGGAAGAAAAAAATTATACTTGAGAATTAGGGGGCCCTTCAGTGGGGAGGATAGACTCCACCACACCTCGTAAATGTTTGAGGAACTGGTAGGCCGATATAGTAGTTGCCCGCGTTGGTAAAAGTGGAGGGGTAGGTAAAACACCCATCGCAAGATCGACCTGTGTTTCGCATAGTGCCTAGCGAAACAGGGATAAGAAGTTGCTCCGTTCGAAAAAGTCTAGTCTGCATTTGGAGAAGCGACATGATAATGACACATAGGCAAAGGACGACAACGTAGGTTCAGGACTATGAATAGTTGTTGTTTTACAAAGAGTCAAATTCCTCTCTCTCGCTGAAGGCGAGTGCTCCCTACCGTCGGTGGCTTCCTCTCTCGCTGAAGGTGAGTGCCCCTCTGTCCCATCTGGTGATAGCTCATTCCTTCTCCATCCCGCACTGAATCCCATAGGGTAATGGCTATTGATACAGTCTCCTCACCCAATTAATCAACCCTGTCACTCCATCTCAAACCCTAATATGGACAAATCGATCTCCGGAAACCTAACATTGAGTTTCCCAAACATAGAACTCCCTTCACTCCCAATCAAACATACCCTCCCAACCTAACCTTAACATCCTTGGTATTATGTCCCATCTTCAGCGATTCCTTCTTCCACAGCCGCATGGAGGGCAACCAAGAAAACCACCTTCGATTGTTGGCCCTTTGCAAACGAATGGGTGATCTATAGGCTGCGGATGACATTACCGAACTGAATACCCATATTCCTGCAGTAGATAAACGTGCTGATGAGTATTTGTTATATGGGAAATTGTTTTCGAAACCAAATGTCAATTTTCAAGCATTTTGGGATACCATGAAAAGGGCTTGGAAGTTAGACGAAGTTAGATGTGAGGTGATTAAACAGGGTTTCTTCGTTTTCATATTTAAGTCAGAGGAGGATCAGAAAAGAAAACTCCAGACAGGCCCCTGGTCTTTTGCAAGCAATTTGTTAGTATTACAAGAAGGAGACCCTACCGTTCCCGAGCACTGCTATGAATTCACCTACTACTCTTTCTGGGTGCATTTGATGGGGCTTCCACGAGCTACATTGTCGGCGGATTGTATTCGAATGATTACTGGAAAAATGGGAGAAGCAGAGGAAGTTAAAATTGATGCTAGAACCAATAGGTCTCAAAAAACAGGTAAAGCTAAAGTGAGGTTAAATCTGCTGCACCTTCTTAAAACTGGCACAATTATTCATGTGGGAGATCGAAATTGGTGGATTGACTTTAAATATGAAAGATTACCACACTATTGCTATTCCTATGGTTACATTGGTCACTATGCTAACTATTGCCCGATTATTCCATATGAAGATTTTGGACTTCCCCAGGACAAACCAGGGCGCTATGGCTCTTGGTTGAAAGCAGAGGTGAAGGATCTCAGCCCTTGTTGGAACACCTTTTATGGAGAGATAGATGTTACCTTAACTAAGGAGGAAATAATCCCCGAGACCCCTGTTATCCCTTCTAGTGATGAATCGAACAGGTATAACCCCTTTGATGGTATTCAAGCCCTTGTGATCTTTAACCCTGCAACATAGATAACACCATAAATATCGGCTAGAGAAGAACTTGCTACACAGAAGAAAGGCAAAAGAATACAGCAGTGTTCAGAGAAAGAAGTAAGGGTAGGCAAACCTGGTTCAAAGAAACAACCACCTAAAAAATTAAAAGATTTGCTCCTTATGAGAAAAGGGTCTCACTGACGACCCTTGATGACATGGACCAGCTGCTGGACACACCAATTCAAGTGTGGGAAGGCGAATCAGTAGGGGCTTTGGTGGCTAGCCCTAATAAGCCTCCAAGGAAGCCATGAAAATGTTAAGCTGGAACTGTCAAGGTTTAGGTTCTCCCTTGACAGTCCAGCACCTTTGAGCCTTAGTGGCTCATGAGAAACCTAATCTGGTTTTTCTAATGGAAACGAAGAATCAGTTCACGGTGGTGGAACGGATAAAAAAAGGCTAAAATTTTCCTCTATGTTTGCTATTAATCCTATAGGCATTGCGGGGGGTTTGGCTTTATTATGGGATGAGTCGGTGCAAATCACTATTGAGTATAGCAGTCCAGAGGTAATTGATATTGAGTGCACAGATGCTAGTAACGGAGTGAAAATGAAGATTTCATTTCTACATGCGTCTACTAATTTTCAGGAGAGAGTCTCTCTTTGGAACTTGCTTTGAGCTAGAAATGGTATGTCGTCATTACCTTGGCATTGTTTAGGTGATTTCAATGAAGTGTTGTATCATTGGGAGAAGGTGGGTCAACGTCAAGTGGAAAGATTCCGAATGACAGCATTTCGGGAATTTGTCGATTCGTGCTCCTTAATCGATATTGAAAGTAAGGGATGTGCATTCACGTGGTCAAATAACAGGGAAGGAGAGGAATTAGTCAAAGAAAGGCTTGATTGAGCATTTTGTAATCTAGAATGGAGGCTTCTATTTCCTAATGCCGAGGCTTTTGTATATCCAGCTATCGGATTTGATCATGGTCCTATTCTACTATGCTTACACTCACTCAAACAGAAACAACAGAGATTATTTAGATTCGAAGCTTACTGGTTAGATCACCCTGAGTGCGCAGAAGTAGTAGATAAGGCTTGGAGGGCAACGACTGGTCTGCAAAGCAACCTGGTCAGAAAGACAAAACAAGTAACCCAAGAACTGAGTAAGTGGAGTCGGAGATCCTTTAAAAATGAATCAAAACAGCTTGATCAGCTCAGAAACCAGATTATATAGATAGTAAACAGGACAGATCAGATAAACATGAGGGAGGAATATTATAGACTAATTGAGAAAATGGGAACGTTATGGCGTCAGGAAGAAATGTATTGGGGCCTTAGATCCAAAATTAACAGGCTGAAATGGGGTGATCAAAATACGAAATTCTTCCATGCAACAACCATTCAGAGGAGACAAAGAAACAGGATCAATATGCTACAACTTGAAGAGAATGTTTGGAGCCGTGAACCCCAGGTTATCAAACAACATATCACAGGCTATTACAAAGACCTATATCAGTATATGGGGCCCCGTTACTATCAGCCAGTCTTAGAGCAGTGTCCACTTGTCATTTTTGATGAAATGAATGAGATGTTAATCAGCCAAATTACCAAGGAAGAAGTGCAGCAGGCTGTTTTCCAGATGGGGGCAACTAAGGCCCTAAGATCAGACGGGTTGAGTGGTCTCTTTTATCAAAGTCAGTGGCATATCATTCAGGAAGACATTTTCCAGCTCGTGGATTCTTTCTTTAAAGAAGGTACCTTTGATCCAGCAATAAATGAAACCCTTATAACGCTTATCCCCAAGGTGGCCAATCCCGAGAGTATAGCAGAATTCAGATCAATCAGTTTATGCAACTTCAGCTATAAAGTGATTACTAAAGTCATGGCGAATAGACTTAAACCTTGGCTCCCATTGATTATTTCCCCGGAACAAAGTGCATTTGTAGGCGGCCGCCAAATACAAGACAATATTTTTATAGTCCAAGAAGTCCTACATCAACTAAGAGTTAGGAAAAGACGCAGAAAATTTCAAGCTGTGCTGAAGCTGGATATGTAGAAAGCGTATGATCGAGTTGAGTGGGACTTTCTATGTGATTGTATGAAAAAAAATGGGTTTCAGCGAGAAATGGGTAAATCTGATCAGATTTTGTATCTCATCAACTCAATTTCGCATCCTAATTAATGGGGAAGCAGGGGAAATTTTCGCACCAACCAGAGGCATTAGACAAGGGGATCCTCTCTCACCTTATCTTTTCATAATCTTAGCCAATGTTCTTTCCCACATGGTGCAAAGGGCTGTTAAAGGGCTGTTATTGATGGAAGCTTAAAAGGTATTAAACTAAATCCTCACTATCCTACTCTATCCCACCTCTTCTTCGCAGATGATGCCATCTTTTTCTTGGACGAAACAATTAGAGAAGCTCAGAATCTTGCAAATGTACTGCATTGCTATTGTTTTGCATTTGGCCAGTTAATCAATCTTAATAAATTTGGGTTGTTTTTTGGGGCAAGCTATCCACAGGACTTGAAAAGAAACATTGCAGCTAAAATGAGGGTCCCTATATTAGAAAAAATCAGAAAATACTTGGGGATACCATCAGATTGGGGCCAAACCCGAAAACAGATGTTTAATTGGATCATGGCGAGGGTGGACAGAAAACTGGAGGGTTGGAAAGAGCAGTTAATATCAAAGGCAGGGAGAGAAATACTTATAAAAATGGTTGTTCAGGCATTACCCTAATATGCCATGAATATTTTCAAAATACCTCTGGCCATTTGTCGAGCAATTGAAAGGAAAATCTCAGCTTTCTGGTGGAAACAGAATGTAGCAAAAAAAGGTATTTATTGGAAAAGTTTGGATGTTTTAAAGATGAGAAAGGAACAAGGGGGAATGGGTTTCAAGGACCTAGTGGAATTTAACAAAGCGATGCTGGGAAAACAAGCCTGGAGACTACATCAAGCTCCAGAGGCCTTATGGAGTCAAATTTTTAAAGGCCTCTACTTCCCTAATGGCAATCTATGGAACGCTAAAAGGGGTGCCAGACCATCTTGGGGTTGGCAAAGTCTCCTAGTTGGCCGAGATGCCCTTAAGCCAGATCTGAAATGGGAGGTTGGGGATGGTAAATCTATCAACTTGAGAGAGGATCGTTAGCTAATGTCAGGTAAAATTGGGGGACCAGAAACCTAAATGACCCCCAATGTGTGGCGGACCTCATAGATCCAAACAGCGAACATGGAATACTCAAATTATACAAGAGCTATTCGATAGCAACATATCAGAGGAGATTCAGCAAACCACACTTAGTATAATCCCCAGACCATATTGCTTAATATGGACAGGGCATTACTCAAGGAAATACAATGTCAAAAGTGGCTACCATAGACTCAGAACAGCAAACATAGTCACCACAGAACATCAAGCATCCTCCTCATATCAAACCCCAAAACGATTATGGAAAGAAATATGGCATCTACAAACTACCCCCAAAATCCGACACCTCATGTGGAGTTTATGTAATGAAGGTCTCCCAACAAGAATCAATCTCTACCGGAGAAGAATAATACCTGAGCCTACATGCCCCTTCTGTCACCAGTGTTCAAAAACATCCGAACATCTATTCATCCTGTGTTAGTGGACAAAAAACATCTGGCTGAATTATATTGGCGAAATAGACATTTCCCTAACATCGATCACAAGAACAGATCAATGGGTCTGCGAATACCTTCTTTCTGACAAATCAGCCAGCCAAAAGGCGATCTTTGCGACTACTCTTTGGCTGATATGGAAGGGGCGCAACACTCTGATCTTTCAAGGCAGGCACATAGAACAACATCAAATAATCAGTGAAGCGTTCCTGTTACAACAACTAAATGAGAAGTGGCTACCAAAAAAGAAAGAGCCTACCTCAGAACCGAAAAGCTGGGTGCCTCCCGAACCGGGTGCCTTGAAGATAAACGTTGATTGTTCATGGGAGGAGGACGGATCGAAGAATTCCATAGCCGGAATATGCAGAGGAGCTGATGGGCGGTGTATCGCAGGTTTCGCGAAGAAGATAAGCGCTCAATCGGTACACATGAGTGAAACCCTAGCTATTCAGCAAGCACTCATGTGGATGAAGGAGAAGCGAACTGATCTGACAAAGAACTCTTCCAACTCACGAACTGAAGCCCCGTGTACATCTCCAGCACTTCCTCCCAGCTATGGACTCCATTCCGGGGCCGAATCCCCCGGCCTCACGACCTTATGCCCTTTGACTGCAGACACTTGCTGGCCCAATTGAAGAATGTTTTCTTACGGTTTGAACCGCGCCAATCGAATTGTGCCGCCGACTGGATCGCCAAATCCTATAACACTGGTTCTCTTCCTTCTAATTGGGTATTCAATCCCCCGTATGAACTTTATCTTATACTATGTTTAGATCTTCCTATAAGCTGTAATCCACCATCTTAGTATCAATCAAAGAAGCACTTTCGACCAAAAAAAAAAAGACCAAGACATTGACTATGTTCGGTTCCACCGAAAAGAGATAAGGAAAGAAAAAGACGTTCCCTTTACAAAGTATTGAGGTTAGTCAAATGATTCTCGCACCAAATGGATGCCAAAAAGTAGACAGACAAATAAATTTAGATTAATATTACGAAAAATCCTAAATTAATATACTTATGGTAAATTTACTCAGAACTAATTTTTTACCTACATTTAAGATAAATTTATCATCTGTTACTTTCCATTAAATTGAATTAAAACGATGAAAATCACAAAATTATATACCTTGTTGACATTAGAATTTTGTTGACTGTTCAAGTGCTCATTTTTTGCAAAAAGAAAAAAAATACAAAAGAGGATGGATAAGATAAAAAGAAAAAAATAAAAATAAAAAAGAGAGATAGCAAAATTTTAATAAAAAATAAAATCAATTTAGTTAAAAAATTAATTCAAATTTTAAAAAAGGGGAATATAGAAATAAAATCGAGTGGGCTGGTGTTGTCCAGCCCACTTCGGCATTTTCGGTCTTCTAAGCCTATCCGCCCCACCTAGTCTTGTTCTCTCTTTTTGGGCCCATCTTTTGTTTTTCTTTTTAGCCCATATTTTTGTTTCTCTTTAGGCCACCTCTTTACTTCTTTCTCAGCCCATCTCTTTTACATTTGTTCGACCCATCATTGAATGAAGCAAAAAGGCCCAGGCCCCGTTCCTCTTCATCCTTCACGGACGCTCACGTCTGTGAGCAAGGAAAAGAACGGCGACGGTCACCAAAGAAGGAACCGTGAGCGAAGGATGAAAATGAGCCTGTGACGGCAGAGGATCCGAGAGCAAGCTTCTAGAACCGGTGAGCTTGCGCCTGGGAGAACGCGAAATAACGGAGAAGATTCTCCGGAGGGGGCGAGGGCAGAATGCTCGAGGCTCGCTGATAAAAAGGGGGTATTCGGCTATTTGAGGAGAGGAGCCAGAGAGAAGGGGGTGGGTGGGGGGGCGGCGGGGGCGAGAGCTTGAGAGAGTGAGAGGACGAGCCAGAGGGAGAGAGTGAGCTCGAAGGAGCGTCCCGCCGTCGCCGGTCGTTCGCCTGAGAGCCGCTGTCCGCCGCAGCCCTTCCCATTAAACCAGGTAGGTCTCCCCGAGCATACTTGCTCTGTTTTCGTAGGGGTGCTAGGTCGGAGCTCGCGGCCAACCAGTTCACGCGAGCTTCGGTCTCGTCATTCCTCCTTGGTTGTAACTGCGTGTTCTAGCATGTTTTGTCAAGAGTTTAGGTCCACGGTTGAGTATCTAACGAGTCGAAAATCTCTTGGTGAACCAGTAGTGCATGCCAACCGTTTGTCAAAATGCCTGAACGAAATCTGAGTTCTGTGGGTTTGTTGTGGCCGAAACTGGTTGTTCTTCGTCCATGCCTGTTCTGAATGCAACTAACTTGTCCTTGAGCCAATATTGAATGTTTCTTGTACACGTCGCCCAAATTCATACCTCGAGTGAGTCCATATTCCCCCTTTGGTAGCTGGCCCACATGTGTTCGACAAAATGCTTGAATGAAGTGCCGACATCCATGTTATCCGATTGACATTAAAAGTTTAGTTTAATGCTTTATTGTTCATGTATTGTTGAAGCACGTAAGCTTTCTTTATGTTCGTTACGTTTTTGCTTGGTTTCACAGGCCTACCTTTTGATGTTCGTTAATGGCCATTCAAAACCGAACTTGGTTCGGCTGTTGCCGGCGACTGCCGGAGTTGTAATCCGGTGATGGTGGGAAGTGGTGCAAGCACCGGTGTCCATAGAGGATGGTGTGGCATCTAGTTGTAAGGGTTCAAAAATGGAGAAGAAGATGAAGCTTCTGGCTGAGAAAATGGCTTCGCGGAAGAAGAAGGGAAGAAGAAGAGAGTGCAGGGGAAGAAGACAAAGCAGGAAAAAAGACAAAAGAGAAAAGAAAAAGAATAAAAATAAAAAAGGAAAATCAATAAAAAATATTTTAAAAATCGGTTTTAATCCGACTCGAGTCGGATCCGGGTAAACCCGGTCCGAACCCGTTATCCTGTATATAATATTATTTTAAAAAATAATTAATTTTTTTTAAATAAAAAGTCTTAAAAATTAAAAAGAAAAGAGCAAAGAATATCAATAATAATTAAAAATTATAATAATAATAAAAATTAAAAATCGCAGAACAGTTTTTTTTAAAAGAGATTAAAAATTCAATTTTTTTCAAAATATATAAAAAATTTCAAAAAGTTTCCGAAAATTTAAAAATTCAGAAAACATTAAAAAATTCAATAATTTTGAGAAAAATTAAAAATTAGATTCTTTTTAAAAAATAATAATATTAACAAAAATTTTTAAAAAAATTCAAAAATGTTGGAAAACTAAAAAATTCATAAAAACATTACAAAATCCCTAAAAAGTTATAATTCCTCGAAAATTTTTTAAAATAGACTTTTTGGGTTGTTTTCTTAAAAGAAATGGAAGCCTCTTAACCCTGAAATTGTAATAAAAATTTGAATAAGCCCTTAGGGTTTTACCTTAGGGTTTTGATTGTCCTTAAAAGACAATTACTTTTGATTGCATATTCACACAGATTTTGGCTTCTCTCTAATCTAGTTAGGATTTGTATTTATCTTATTTTTTAATATTAGGTCTTTCCTACTCCATGCAATCTACTTAATGCTTTTTTTGATTGCTGATTGTTATGTTAATGATTGTGCACCTGCATGATCACCTTATATGTTAATGGATGGTATAAAATTAATCGTGCTTGATAAAAATCCTCTTTTTGAAATGAACAAAATTAGTTATTGAAAAGGCAATAATTAATTAATTAGTATAATCAAATTCCCAAGTCTAGAACCTCTGATTGCATAAATAGTAAGATATTCTCTTGTATCTTGATTTCTAGCCTAGCTGACAGACAAGGCTAGTGGCAGCTCCTTAGTCAAAATTTGTACAGGCTTAATTGATTAAAATCGAATGCCTGATGTCACACGAGGCATGGGTCTAGAAAAACCCAAGTTCTAGCCCACCGACTAAAGATCGCTCTTGATTTGAGGACACTTGCTAGGACTTTACGAACAATGCCCCTAAACCTAACTACTCTCTCCCTCGAGGTATTAGGTTACGACACACTTGTAACAAATATATGGTAAAATCCCAAACTAATATACTTGTCAACTGTCACGTATCATCTAATTCAGTAATTTGATGATAAAATTTAACAAAAACTAATAAATGATAATTTTTTTTTATTAATGTACCTATTTTGAGTTTTTCATAGTATTAATCCATAAAACTTATAAACAATACCAGTTAATGGCTCCACGACATTTCAGATCCGGGAGGAAACATATGCTTTATCCCAATAAAATAAGATAAAATGAGTTTGCAATCAGATGGCACGTGGACCTAGCTCATGAAATAATTTCTTTTCTCACAAAAACATGTTGCTTTGTTGTGAACACCAACTATGGAGAAAGGTACATTCTTAGGTGTCGTCATCCCAGAACTGTAGGGCTAGAAGATTAACTTCCACCGAAAATGAACTACTAAAGTCCCTATAGTTGGTTCTCATTCTACTAGTTAGCGACGGAGAGTGGCGTGGATAGCTAGAAAGCGGAGTGACGGGCCTGGAGTTCAACTGAGACGAAATCATCAATTTGAGAGACTACTCTAAGATAGATATTACTTTGAAATACTTTGAAAAAAAACTTCACTTCAGGATTTCTTTTTAAAAAAAAATTAATGATCTATTAAGAAGCCATCTTATGACCCAAAAAGCCAATCACTCAAATTTTCATATAACCACGGGGGTTCCGCCTGGGCCACCCTTCCAACATGGAAGGGGGGAGGTGAAAAGTTCAAATCTCCATCTTCTCGGGGGAATGGGGGTGGGGACGCATAAGTTTCAAGAGTGGGTTTCGACTCCCATGCCCGCAAGAGAGCGGGGCAAAAGTACGAGAGAGAGTGTAGAATAGGAATAGAGTAGGACTGACAAAAAAAAAAAAAATCTTCATATGGCTACGGGCATTTTCGTCAAAAGCCTTTTTCTTTTTATTTTCCTTCTCTTTCACTTTTTTCTTTTTCCATTTCTCTCTTTTTATTTATATTTTCTTTTCTTTCACTTTCTTTTTCTTTCTTTTGTCTTCCACATCCTCAACTCCGATATCTCTTGTCAAGCAGCAATGGTTATCAAGGAGCTGTAAAAATCTCCGATTACCGTACGAATAGAAGATATATGACATTAACATCCATCAAAGAATCAACCTAGAGCATGACCAGTGTGGTGGAGAAGCTGGTCATCAAGATTAATAAGAACCCTTTTGAGTGCGGTGAGGTTTGAGCACAAAGAATTAAGAAAAAGGATGTGCGGTAAGGTTGCAAAAGGAATGTAAAAGGAAAGGGAGAAAAGAAAATAAAAAGGAAAAAAAAAAAAAAGAGAAAAAAAGAAGATAAAGAAAACACAAAAAGAAAAGGCTACTGGACGAAAATGGTCATATTAAGATTTGAACAGTCGGTGATCTTGGGGCCTTATTTGAGATTAAATTTGCCACTTTGGGACTTTATTTAAAATTGATTTTGTCATTTCAAACCCTTTTTTGAAATAAGGATCACTTAGAGCCCTCTTTTGAAAAAATGTCTCCATTTTAGACTCTCATTTAAAATTTTCTCTTTTTTATACATAGTCCTACTAGTTTGATCAATAGTTAGGTGTCCCAAGAAGAGACCATTATTAGTTTAGGATAGAACGAAGGTTGTTAGAAGCATCTCAGAAGGGCAATATCAATGAGCTGAATGACTTGATCAGAAGCAATGGGCTCATCCTCTAGTTGATGGCTCCCAAAGGAGTCACATGCCATTGCACGTCGCTTGCGTGGCGGGCCATTTGATTTCGTCCGAGACCTCCTACAGTCGATGCCGAAATTCGTGGAAAAAGTGAACACAGATGGTTTCAGTCCATTGCACATCGCAGCAGCTCCAGGTGATGTTGAGATTACGAGTGTCACCTCGATTCCTACAAATATAGAGAAAATGACATGGCCATTCTCATTTTCAGAGGACGCAACCCTAAACACAAACTAACAGATACCTATTGTACTTGATCAACGATGAGTTTGTTATGAAATCAGAGTTTTAAAATGCCCCAAAGACAATATCTGAGCATCTCCAAATTCTACTATCTAAACCTTAATAATTACCATTCCTAACACGTCTAACTATCTCAATTTGTACCTAAATCTAATCATCAAAAGTTCCCCATTAATAACACTCTTGTCCCATTTGTTGCCAGATGAATGATGTGCGCAACAATCGCTCGAGTAAGTTGTACATATCTCTTTCAAGAAAATTGAACATCCATTATACATTTTACAAAAATAATACCAAAAACTTAACAATCTCAACTCTAGTACATAATTTACGTACAATTTTAAATGAGTTATTTCTTTTCAATACAGTTTTTAAATATACTTATATGTTTATTGTGAGAATGAGCAGTTAAATACGATTAAAGTGAATGGTGGAATACTATCAAAGTGACTAATAAAATATGGTCAACAGTGAATTTGTTCCAAATGATGTTGCCCCAAACACAAACCAATGGAAACCTACTATATTTTATTAAGGGTCCGTTCGTTTCGCGGAAAATAGGTCATTTCCGGAAAATATTTTTCCCAGTCATTTTCCAAGAAAATGACAATATTTTCTGGTGTTCGGCTAAAACCTGAAAATGTTTCGGAAAATATTTTCCGGTGTTCGGTAAGGAAAATGTTTTCCGCTCACTAGATTGGCGAGTGCAAGCGTCAAGCTCGAGGTTCGCGGATCGACGAGCGATCCACAACAGTTCACCTAGTAATGGCCGGCGACTAGTCAAGAAAGAAGAAGATGGGAAACAAAGAAAAGAAAAGAAAAAGAAAAGAAAAAGAAAAAAAGAAAAAGAAATAGAAAATTAAAAATAATTTGAACAAAAAAGAAAAATACAATTTAAAAATAATTCGAATAAAAAAAGAAAAGAAGAAGAAGAAGAAATGGGAGGATGAAGTGAGGATTTGTAGATGTGTGAGATAAGAGAGATCAAGTGAGGAAAATGTTTTCCACTTTTCAAAAGTGGAAAACATTTTCCTCAAATTTAGAAGACTTTTTCCCTTTCATGGAAAACATTTTCCCTTAGGAATTCATTTTCCATGAAACAAATGCCGGAAAATATTTTCCGCGAAACAAACGGAGCCTAATAGTGAGTTTTTTTGGGTCTAAAACGATGCCTTTCATTCAAGTAGGACGGATATTACAACCCATAGAAAGGGCGTCAATACATATCAAATTCATTAACGCTTGAGGAGGTGAGGAAGGCCAAGTGGGTGAAAGTGTATTGCGGGTATGGGCCTTAGCGGCCCAATCAGCTGCATCGTTGGCTTCTCTTTAGCAATGTTGGATGCGCAGGTAGGGAAAACAGAGACGCAAAGCTGTGGCGTCGGTGACTAGCGCTCGGCTTTCCCATGGCAGTAGACTTCGATCGTTGAAGATCTCCACAAGAGTTAGACAGTCAGACTCGATAATGAGCTGAGCTTCTTCATGTCCTTGTTCTATCAAATAAGTGAGAGTGGAGATGAGGGCTTGAATCTCACTTTGCAGCGGAGAAGATGCACGAACTGTGCTGGTGAATCCGGCGATTAAAGAACCGGTGTGATCCCTACAGACACATGCGATGGCGCCCTTATCAGTAGCCGTGGGAAAAGCCCCATCGATGTTGGCCTTGATGCTGCCCCAATCCGGTGGAATCCATGCTCGATTAGGGTTTAGAAGATTGTGTCCTACATCTGTCGTGTGCTGCACCGTGTTGCTGTTCAGCTTTGCTTCAGCGAGCGCCAGATCTACAAGCTGGGCAGGAGTGGTGCATTGATGCCGAAAAGTGAAGTGGTTCCGTGCCTTCCATAGCTGCCAAAGGATGGACACAATGATCTCTTTGGAAGGTAAGTTCGACTGATTTTTGAATATGTCCTCCAGCCATGCATCTATTCGATGTCTTCTGAATGCTAAGTGATCAATTTGTACACTAGAGTGAGACCAGATGTGCTTCGTCCATGGGCAAAATAAAAGGATATATTCACTAGTTTCGGGTGTGTGCAATGAACATAATTGACATTCTGGGTCCTGAATGATATGTCGTTGAAAGAGGTTATCTTTTGTAGGGAGAGCATTATGACATAACGACCATATGAAAAGGCAAATCCTTGGGGACGTCTTGAGTTTCCAAATGTGTCGCCATAGATAGGTCGATGGCTAATATGTGGATGAGGCGAGATTTCTGTTCTTGGTGTGATCTGAGTGTATGAGAATGTGGTAGGCAGTTTTAATTGAGTATTTACCTGTTTGTGTTCCTGTCCATATGATTTGGTCCGTGATAAAAGCAGGGCTTAACAGAATAGTGATTATCTCCTCGATTGTCCGGTAGTTAAAGTTGTCTCGTAGAAGAGGGGTATTCCAGCTATTCTCATTTGGGATTATAAAACCAACAACCTGCTCTGGCTCTCCTCTAGGCGCTGGTCCGCCGATGATTCCACTGGTGAGCCATTTATCCTCCCGAATATTGATCTTCTGCCCATCACCAACAGACCACTGCAGCTTATTAATGATAGCATCTCGACCTAATAGTAAGCTCTTCCATCCCCAGGAGGAATTAGTCCCATTCCTAGCATGCCAGAAATTGCTAGACTGGAAATAAAGTCCCTTAAAAACTCTACCCCATAAGGATGAGGGGTTTTGGAAAAGCTTCCGGGCTTGCTTTCCCAAAAGGGCTTTGTTAAAAGTTAGTAAATCTTGAAAGCCGAGCCCCCCTTTCATCTCCCGTTCTTTAAGTAGATCCCATGCCCTCCAATGTATACTAGATCTAGTATTGCTGGTCTGCTACTAAATTTGGCTATTTTGCTTTCAATAGACTGACATATAGAAACAGGAAGTTTGAATATGGACATGGTGTATTGTGGGAGTGCCTGCACTACCGTTTTTAATAGGATTTCCTTTCCTCCTTTAGATATAAAATGCTCTTTCCAACCTTCAAGTTTCGCATTAACACGACCCAAAATTCAAGCAAACATGTCTTTCTTGGAAACACCCCAGTCAAATGGAATACCTAAATACTTCCCTATCTTGTCTATAACATGAACTCTTAATTCTGCAGCAAGGTTTTGTTGTAAAAGTAGGGGGCAGCCTCTACTACAGAAGAGACCAGATTTGTTTCTATTTACGGCTTGGCCCATTGCAACACAATACTGCTGTAAAATATTGGCTAGATTCTGGCATTCTAGGGTGCTTCCATTCAAGAAAAATATGGCGTCATCCGCAAAAAGTAAATGGGAAAGAGTAGAGCAGTACCTATTTAGTTTAATTCCTCTGAGAGTTCCTGAGTTGACAGCTTGGTGCATAAGAGTGGATAAGAGGTTAGCTAAAATGATGAACAAATATGGAGATAATGGATCTCCTTGTCTCAAACCCCTTGTAGGATGAAAGTATGGCAATGGTTCACCATTGAACTTGACACTAAATGTTGCCTTGGTAACGCATTGCATCACCCACCTTACCCATTGATCATGAAACCCCAGTTGTTTAAGATAAGCCTCTAGAGGGCATCACTCCTGAATTGAAAAAGTTCTGCACTGATGTGAATATATCTCCTTGTATAATATCCTAGTGGTTTTGATAGAATAACCCATTGAAGCCATCGGGTTTCGGGGCTTTAGTAGCCCCAAGTTGGAAAACAGCTTGCTTTACTTCCTCCCTAGAGACCACTGCTGTTAAACTTGTGTTCATTTCTATTGTGATTACCTGGGAACATTGTGTAAGAACAGGCTCATAATTTCGGTAGCCGGTCAAGCAATAGAGATTTTGGATGTATGTTTGCATTATGTTCCTGAGCTGAGTAGAGTCGCGGATCCAGCCAAGATGTTTGTCTTTTAACATGCTGATTCGATTGCGTTGTCTACGTTGTATTGTCGTCGCATGGAAGAACTTTGTGTTCTTGTCTCCCCCCCTTAGCCATTGGATCCTTGAACGCATAGCCCAATATGTTTCCTCCTGCTGCCATATGTTTTGAATTTCTTCTTTCAGGCTAGCTACAAGTGCCTTATCGTAGTCATGACCCAGTTGATTAAGATGATGCTGAAGCTGTTGTTGTAACAGGTTGATTTGTTGCTGTCCATTGCTGAAATTTGATTTGCTCCACTTGGCGAGTGCAAAGGAAGTATGTAGAAGCTTGCTGGTCAGAGAGTGAGCTGGCGTCGATGATGAATCCCAAGCATTGCTGATAACCGATCGACAGGCCTTATCTTCAAGCCAGAAAGCTTCAAAGATGAAAGTTTTCTTCCGTCTTAAAGAGTTAGGTTTGGTAAGTAAAAGAAGAGGACTGTGATCTGAGGCCAAAGTAGGATAAGCGAAGGCTTCCACCTCCGGGTAAGTTAATCTCCAATCAATTGTGCACAGGGCCCTATCGAGTCTTTCCTAAATAGCTTCGTCACCATCTCTGTTGTTCACCCATGTATAAAAGCAACCCTTACTTTCTATATCCATAAGCCTGCAATCATTTACAAATTCTTTGAAGGAATGTAACCTGTATGGCTCTGCTATTTTTTTGCCCGCCTTTTCCCAATGATATAGTATCTCATTAAAATCACCTAGACACACCCATGGTAGCTTATTTGATGAATTGATTTGTCTTATAACTGCCCATTTTTGCTGTCTTTGGTGATATGTCGAGGGAGCACGAAGACAGGTGAGTCTCATTGTTGTAGCACTTTGATTATCTGTACAAATCGTGTCAATAAAGTGGCTGGTATTATGCTCCATAGTTAAAGACACCTCCTGATTATTCCAAAAAATCACCGACCCTCCGGCCAAACCCATAGGATTCACCACAAAACCACTTGAAAACTTCAGATTCCTCCTCAGATTCTGGATCACCATTTCTTGATTTTTCGTTTCCATAAAAAAACAACGTCGGGCCATTCACTGGCCATTAGGGCCTTTAATGCTTGAATTGTCAGGGGGTTGCCCAGCCCCTGACAATTCCAACTAATGATCCTCATTTGTCAATTGGTGGCTGTTTTGGGCAAGCCACCACGACCCATTTTCCAACCCCTTCAGATGTAAAGATAGGGGTATCCATAAGGTTTGATTCATTGAGCATTTCATTGACATTAGAACACATCCCATAAGGATTATATCTTTTGGTTTTTTTTCAGAGGACTCACCTTGGAGGTCGATCTTGGACTTTTGAGCTTCTTATTGTTTGAGGAAGCTTCAGCTACACTGTTGAATAAAGTTAACTGGTTCATCACAAGGGATTTCTGTTTTGGATCGGCAAGTGAAGAAAGCTGCTGTGTAAGTGTCGGATTGCAATGCATGTGCTGTTCTGTGCTAGTCTCCACAATGGCTGGTTGCTGATTGGTAATCTGAGGTGTTGCAGGGAGTAAGAGAGGTGGCTACTGTTGAGTTTCTGGTATGATCTCTTCGACATCTTCTTGATTCGGGTGCTGCTCATAAAATGCAAACCAGAATGGGCTATGTTCTCTAACTTCTGCCCTCACCCACTGACCATAAAACAATTTGTCTTTGCCATTTATTTTTGCTGCATCATAAGGAATGTCTTTGCAGTACATGGCGTAATGGCCTAGGATGCCGCATGAATAACAATAATGTGATAGGCGTTCATACCAAAAGTCGATCCATATGTTCTTCCCCTCTAATCTGATAAGTTTGCTAGATTTCAGAGGTTCCTTTAGATTAAATTCGACTCTTGCCCTCATTGATCTAACTGAAGAACTGTCTTTGCTTTCAATTTTCACCTCTTGCACCTTGCTAAGATGTCTAACAGCTTTTGTGATCATATTCTCAGTACATCGTTCTAGAGGAAGCCTGTAAACTTGCACCCAAAACACACAAGTTGTAAAGTCATAGCAATGCAAAGGAGTATTGGGCAACCGAGGTTTCACAATAATCAGATGGTTTGCAAACAACCAATGGCCATTATCTAAGATTCGCTGCCTTTCTCCTTTTGAAGTGAATTTAAATCCATAGAGCCCTGCTTCACATTTAGAAATTTCTACTTGATCATTGCGCCATGCTCTTTTTAAGGTATTTTGAAAAGCTTGAAAGTTGATAGTAGGATTGGACAGAATTTTACCCATTAATGTGAGTTTGCATTCTTGCAGCTTCGCCGGCGGTACTTTGTCATCCTAGACTTCCACTGCCTGTTCAGGCCAGAGTCGTCCAAGTCTGTTGTAGAGTGCAGCGACCTGGGCATCTTCTTGCTGTTGAGATTGTTCCATTATATCTGTCGTTGAAAGGTGGATTGGTTCCACATGCAAAGCATCGATGAAGATGGCGTCAAGAAGAGTACAATCGATGGGACCACCCAAATGCACAGGGGAAGAAAGATGGAGGTGCGATGATGGTGAAAGGTGAAATTGAGGGGAATTCGCTCAGGTTGTTGATGAAGGTAGAGATGGGTGGCAAAAGAAACCTTGCGTGAAGAGGATTACGGACAGAAAGAGGGAGGCGGAGGTTTCAAGGATGAAATGGATGATACGGCTAGGTGAATTCCATATTGAATTGCTTTAATCGTCTAGGTAATGTGCTGAAGGGAAGGAGATGGATGAAAATGGGTTGGGGATTGAGGGTTTAGGCGAAAAGGAAACTACCCATAGGTAGAGAGAAACTCTACATTTCGAGAGAACTTGGTTAGCCTGGCAGCTAAGTGATATTAATAGTGAGTTTGTTACAATAAAAGTTGATAATTCAACGAAAGGCTTCCTCGCATAGTATGGACCTTGGGTGACTCGTCCTTTTGGGAGGGACATCGAGTGTGTCGGCTTCATAAGCGGCAACACATTTGGACTCTTGCTGTCGATCAAGATGACCATTTGCCTCACTAGAGATCTCCCCGCCAGGCTGCCGCTGTTACCCTCCCTGACTGCACTGATTCAAACTTACTATTGCTTCACGTATTGCCTGCCGTTCATGTTACTGGACAAAGCGCCTGGTCCGAAAAACGTGGGATTGTTGAGCATGTTGCCGATGACGATGTTAATTCTTCTTCTACTGTGCTAGCTCTAGATTTTTGGTTGGAACTCCAAGAGGATATGTGCAGTCTAAGGACCCAATCTGTCGGTGTAAATGATAGACACCTCAGAGAAATTCTTGAACAAGCTGGAGCTGAACACGAAAGAGGAAGATCAATCTCGCCCACGTCAAGTCTACTCTCAGAAAAAGATCAATCAGATGGGGAACTAGTCGCAAATACTCCTCAATCATCATCACATGCCCCATCGAATAATTTGAAGAAAGAAAAAGAGCCGATGGGCGACATACTCAATGCCCTGCTAGTTGTCACCACACTCATTGCGAGCGCAATCTACCAAGCTGGGCTTCAGCCTCCAAATTTTACAACAAAAGTCGATAATAGTTCCATGAGAGGCTTCCTCACATCCTATACATCTTGGATGACTGATCCTCTTGGTAGGGAGTTAGCGTACATGTGACAGCTTTCATTTTCAGAATTTTGTTTTCAATTAAATAAATCGGGCATGTCATCGACGTGCCGATAGTTCTATTCCCTGAGTTGGCCACTCACGGAATAACTAGTCTATCAGGTGAAGCTATTAAGGAATCTAAATGCAATAGACTTTAGAATTCGACCAGGAATCAACTACTCGACCGTGCTAATTTGCAAGGGTCATTACGGCACTGTCGAAATCGATCATAGATCGTAGATAGGTTGATTTGACTAAGATATGTGATCAAAGTGTGGGTGATTCCACCTGATTGTAAAATCCTTATCGATCAACACTAAACCGATTTTTCTATCGTTTTGGTACTCGGTGCCTGTAATTGAAACCCCAAGATTTTCACGATAACCGAGAGTCGTCAATGTGTTGAAAATGTATATTGTAACTCGAGATGAATCAATCACGAGTCAATTGTACAAAAATTCCTAAAAGCTACCTGGTAGGTTAGGTCATGCTAAAAACACGTCAGATTAAAATTAACCGCGAATTTGAACCCAATTTCAGAAATTGAAAGTTCTGTCGCGTCACGAATCATTTTAGGAACGTCGACTCATCCTCTGAAAATTTTTCAGAGATTTCGAGATTTTTGCGGAAAATTGATTTGGATGTTACGGAAGATTAACAGAAATTCGGATAGGCCAAATTAAAGGAAAATTGGACTTCCAAGCCAAATATTTAAATGTCAGGGACTTGCAGAAAATTGTACAGGACTTTTCTTCAGTGAAATCGGACCTCGATTTGGATAATCGGAGAGGAAATTGAAGTGTATATGGTGAATTTCGTATGCCATTTTGTGGGCTGTATTTTGTACTTTATTTTGAGCCATTTATGGATTTTTTGACTAGAAAGTATTAAGGGGTCATTGCATTAATTGAATGGATAGAGATGTTGGACTTTAAGCTTCCAATCTTCACCGGCATGCCTAAAACCAGTTGCCCTCCATCTTCTTCGTGCGACAACCTCCGCGGAAGACCATTTGCTTCAGTCTTCTTTCGCTCCCATCATTGCTTCTCTCTCTAGGCCGCCTGCTGCTCCACCACCTTGTGTCTTTTTGGTCAACCATTGAAGCTCTAATTTCTCTCTTCCTGTAGCTACCTCGAAACATTTACTGCCCCACCATCATTTGCTCTCCACCGACAGTCCACTTCCAGCCTCCATCTGCACGCGCTCCTCTCTTGCCGAGTCAACCCAGCAATTTCTTTTTCCCCCACCGCTGACTTCGTTGATTCCCCGCTCGCTGCCTCATCCACATCACCTTCCAATTCTCCTTCGTGCAGCTCACCCGCCGAAGCAGCTGACTGGCAGAAGCTGCATCACCTCTAGCGAAGACCATCTGTCCGTGAGAAGCCCTCGTCGAAGTCCACTCCTTCACCACCCTCGCATCTCCACCCGAGTTCCACCTCGCGAGCCAGTATCTTTGCATGTTCGGCCCAAGTCCCGCAAGCCCACTTGGTGCCTTCACACCCTCTTGAAGCCCAACAGATTCAGTAGCCCACGAAATTTTCTTATTCAGCCCATGTCTTCGGTCCAGTTTAGTTGCAGCAAGCCCAGTCCGTGAACAAGCAGCCCACTCGAAGCAGACTTTAGCCCATCTTTAGCCCGTGAAGCAAGCCTAGCCCAACTCAAGAATAGACCTCAGCTTGGGCTGAGATTTATTGGGCCAATTTCAGGCCCGGCTCAAGTCCGTTGACATCGCCGAAAATTCGGATTTCGGCCGCCGTCGCGCCGTCATCGCGATGAACCGGTTTCCGCAATAAACCAATGAGTTTATGCACTAAACTCTTCTTAGTAGGTTAATGACGTTTAAGGGGTGTTTAGATTTATTTAAGTGTAATTATTTTAATTATTAGTTTAGTTAGTTAAATTAAGTTAGTTAGATTAGTTAATTAGGTGGTTATAGATTATAGTTAGTTAGATTAGTATGTTGTTATATAGCTAGGGTGCTTAGAATAATTTAAGTAGCTCAATAGGTGGTTAAATTAGAATTATTTAGCCTAAGTTAGCATTTTTAGTATTTAATGTATTTATTTAATTAATTTTAGTAATTATTTAATTATTAAATATTTTTCAGAAATTAGACCATAGATAGCGGTGACCGGAATTTCGTGCGACCGCCGTGGTGTGTTCGGATTATGCATTTGATTGCTGGTTTGTGCAAATTGAGTGCTGATTGGAATTTTGAGTATTTAATTCCAAAATTTGTGAATTTCGTTATTTATTCAGAAAATCCCAAGTGTCGGGTTTTAACACAAAAAATGGTTTTATATACTATATAAACCAGTGGGATTTTAAAAGAAGGTTATGAATTTTCTAGATCCAATCTGACCGTGTGCCCACACACGACTATTTTCACCAGGTGTTCTTAACACAAAAAAAAAAAGAGAGGCCAGGATCACTATTTTAATTGAGACATTTGAGTGCAATGCACAGTGTCCTGAGCCGAAATTGAATGGTCATGTGCTAATTAAGAGAACCCATCCCCGAACTGTATCAGATGGACGTACCCTATATGGGATACTCACTTAATGGGATTTGGGTCGTAGTAAATTATGGACCTATACTCCTTCAGGAAAGTTGTCTTGAGAGACGTAACCATGCTCAATAGCGTGAGACGATATCTAGCTACGCTAGTAGACCGCTGAACTTCAAGTAGGCCGTACCCTAGAGCGGGCGTAATTATCAATTGGAACGCGTGTTGAGTGAAATATCTGCGTCGGATTATGTAACAAAATTGTGTGGCATGGAATGTGACGTGTTATAATGATTTGATCCTATAATTAGGACCCTTGTGATTCATTGAGTTGAGTAAGGCGTTTCAATTGTGGCGTGCATGGAAATTATGCTTGATGTATATGAATTGTGCTGACCTGCATGGTGGATCTGAGACGAGGTAAGTCTCTATGATTGCATGATTGTATGGTTAAGACGGTTCTGGGCGTATTTCCCTCCTAATTGGGGTTTAGAGCGTGGACTTGCTGAGACATTGTCTGACTGGTTATTGTATAACCATTTTCAGGTCCTTAGAAGGTAGTCATGGAGGACCAAAGCGCCGGAGTCTGTGGAGGTGGAGTCAGAAGGATTGACGTTTGTGTCCGACTAGTATGTCGTAGGACAATACCTTTGTTTTTGAGAGCCGACCTTTTTGTAGACTTTTAACCAGACTCTTTTTGTATCCAAACCCGTTGTTTATAAAAGCATGTTTGGTTGTGAATGTGTTGTCTTGCTTTTCTATCATGAGATGATTACTGTCAGGGGATTTATTATTCGCTTTTGCATGTGCAATAAAATGAAAAGGTCGGTGACTCGTCTTGGGAAGTCGCAAATTTTATCGACTAGAGAGCGATGAGCATGCGCTCGAGGTTCAGGGCGTGACAGTACATCGCCTTCATGAGCAGCAACACATTTGGACTCTTGGTGTTAGTACAAATGATCATTTGCCTCACTAGAGATCTCCCTATTAGGCTGCCGCTATTACTTTCTATGACCACAATGGTTCAAACTTACTATTGCTTGAGGTATTACCTGTCATTGACGAAACTGGAGAAAGCGTTTGGACTGAAGAACGTGGAATTGTTGATCATGCTGTCGCTAACGATATCAATCCTTCTTCTACTGTTATAGAGGTGGGTGGCGCTAGCTTAAGACTTCTACTTGGAAAGGTTTTCTCGGTTTAGCCTCCTAGGGGATGTGTACAGTACAAGGACCTAATCTATCATTGTTAATGTGTTCAAGTCAAATGTTAGTTATTGCACAAAGCCTATCTAGTATAGGGATAAGGGATGCGCTTGCAAAGGTGAAATTTCTGGACTTCGGCGTGATTAGTGTTTTTGTTTTGCATAAATACCAACTTCATTTTTTTTATGAGTAAATGTGCAAATGAGGTTGATATATCCCCCACGAAACTGAAGATATCATACATCCTTCCGGTATCAAAGCTGTTAGGCACCTGCGTCTCACCTTTTGATGGCAATCTTGTAGTATCAAAGCTCTCAGGCAATGTTCTCAGTGGATGCTAGTTCTCTCTTCTTTGGCCTCGTTTGACAAATTTAGTATTGTTTCATCTCTTGTCGTCTTAAAAGCAACAACATCATCCTCGCCTATGACCTACTGGTAAGCATATTGTCTCTAGCTATGTCTAGTTTTTTTCTCCCTGTCCAGGTTATTAGACTTCATGTCATCAATGATTCTGTATATTTCACGTTAGTGTGGTGATATTTGTGCAGAAATTTAGAAATGAAGTAAATGAGACCTTTTAACATCAACAGCACCATCCGAGGGATTAATAATATCTTCAATAGTCACTAGGAAGATCACTGTTCAATCATTTCAGTCATATGTCTTAAGCTAGTATTCAAACTATTGTAATTTAATTTATTTAAAATATCAACCACATTGCTTATCTGTAATTTTTCAGCTGAATTATTGTGAATGGATGATTTATGTTCTAAGGCATGCAAATATGTGTGCACACGGACATACACATGTTCATGCGCTTCTGCTCAGTTATATACTCATAAGATCAGGTCCATGAGGACTATTATAGCCATTCTATAACTTGGATCCGGTCATCCTCCTCTCAACGATTGTTATTTCACTGAAGTTTTGCTTCGTGGAAGGAAAAAAAGCAAAAACTTTAACTGTTTCAATTACTCGAGACTCTGCAGTTGGTGAACATGGCTAATAAATGCAGTTGATATGCATCAGACCTACTTTTGGGCCCTAATTGTTTAGGAGTAGAGTGTCTGACCAATTATGCATTCAAGTTCTTGATTTCTTTTGCTTGGACGTAGGAATCAAACTTCTGGACCAAATATTAACCATGGGAGACCACTTATTCAAATGCAAATACATATGCAATTGAGTTTCTATTGTGGTGTTTATTCTAATTTAGTTCCTTTTGCCAGCAGCTCCGAGATTCTCATCACTTGCTTGTTTTGTTAAATTATTGATCCAATTTCTAGAAACTTCAAGCATGATATTAGCTAGAAAAGATAAGAAAAATCCTTAAAAAATAAAATCTAGCTTAGGTGGCAAAGAAAAGTGTAGAAGCACAAATGTAGAAGTCTCTAGAAGAAGAGTTGCTAAACTACAATCTAGAATTTCCTAGATGAAGCCTACATAGACAGCATTCTAGAGAAATCTAGAATGTTGTACTTAGTTAGTGGAGCACCCTATAAATAGGAAAGAGGGGAGAGCGTAGCAGACCAACAAATGTAAGCAAGCTCCTCCCCTTCCCTTTGTACTATAATCAATAATAAAAAGGTTCTTTTCTATTCCCTTGTACTTCTCTTCTAACACTCCCTTGCACACACATTAACGCACGCTTTCGCAAAAACACCAACAGTGGTATCAGAGCCACGTTTTTGGTTGGTATTGGGCGTTTGTCCTACCTACCCATTCCTAAAACTACCCTTTCCAAATACCCAATAACTAAACCATGGCCAACTCTACTTCATCCTCATTTCCCATTCCCATTTTTGATGGGAACAACTATGAATTTTGGAGCATAAAAATGACTACATTCTTGATGGCCCAAGACTTATGGGACATCGTGGAAAAAGGTTGCGAGTCTCCACAAGAAGGTGCAAGTATTTTGAAGGATCAACTACAAAAGGATGCAAGAGCACTATACTTTATCCAGCAAGCACTCTCAGAAACCGTATTTCCAAGAATAATTGGAGCAAAGATTGCAAAAGAGGCTTGGGATATACTACGAGAAGAATTTCAAGGATCGGAAAAGGTACGCACTATTCGCCTTCAAACTCTGAGAAGAGATTTTGAGAATTCTAAAATGAAAAATTATGAGACTGTACAAGAATATTGTGGAAAATTAAAGGAACTAGTTAATCAAATGAGAGCCTATGGAGATGGGATAACTTATCAAAGGGTTGTTGAGAAAATATTGGTATCACTTACCAAGGCAAAAGATCTCTTTAAGTGCCATAACTTGGCATAAAGGGATACTTAAGTGCCATAACTTATGAAATGTATACTTAAGTGCCACATTTTAAGAAAAGTGGGACACTTAAGTGTTACATCCAGCGAAGCCGGCCGGAAATTATACGTGGCAATTAAATATTAATATTTCTCATCAACGTGGCTCGCCGAAGAGCTAAGTCAGCTCTAATTCACCTTAAACGACGTCGTTTCGGGTGCTGGCCAAAATAGAGCTCTTAAATCGGCCAAAACAACGTCGTTTTGGCATAATTTGAATTTTAATATAATATAAAAATTAATTAAATTAAATTAAAAATAAAATAATAATATAATTTATATTTATTTTTTAAAAAAAAATGGAGGAGGAGGAAGGCAGCCGGCGGCCGAGGGTTAAGCCCTCACTGTCGCCGCTTCCTTGCTGTTGTCGGAAGGTGAGGGAGGGTTGGCCGGGGCTGCTGAGCCCCGGCCAAGGGCCGATGGCCCCAGCCCTCGTTGCCGGCTGCCTCCCTCCTCCTCTTTCTTCCTCCTCAACCGTCGGCTACCTCCCCCTCCTCCTCCTTCCCCCCTTGCTCGGTTGGGCCAAGGGCTGTGACCCTCACCCAAATCGACAAGGGCTTGCGGCCCTCGCCGCCGGGTCGGCCGGGGTCGCCGACCCCCGGTGAGGGCCCGTGACCCCGGCTGACCCTCCCCCTCCGTCGCCGGCCCTTCCCGACAACGGCGGGGAGGCAACGCCCTTAACCGCCTCCCTTTTTTTTAAATTTTTTAAAATTTATTTTTTAAATGTTTAAAATAAATTTAGTTTTAAATTAAATTTAATTAATTTTTATATTAAATTTTTTACCACGTTAGTACCAAAACAATGCCGTTTTGCACTCGCTTTGCCGAAAAATTGACACGTCAGCATTTTGGCCGGATTGGCACTCAAGTGATCCATTTTGCTCCGATTTTGGCACTTAAGTGTCCCCTTGTGCCAAGTTATGGCACTCTAGGGGTTCGCGTCTCCACTTACCAAAAAATACATCTCCATAGTTACAACTATAGAAGGAACTAAGGACTTGACGACCCTATCAGTGAGTGAATTAATTGGCTCTCTAGAAGCACATGAGAAAAGACTAATGGCACAAGATGAAGATTCAATTGAAAATGCCTTTCGGTCTAAAGTAAATATACGGTCTCATCAATCTAAAAATGGTGGAAGGAGCTCATGGAAAAATAAAAAAGGAGGAGAAACTATACAAAAGGAAAATTATCCACATTGTGGTATTTTCAAGAAAACAAATCATTTGGAGAAGGATTGTTGATTTAAAAATAAAAAACAATGCTGCTTTTGTAAAAGATATGGCCACGTAGAAAAGGATTGTCACTCGAAAACAAATAATGGAGCAAACTATGTAGGAAAAAAAGAAAGTGAAGAGAATACATTCTATACAGGCCAAGCGGCAAATGATAATAAAAATGAAACATGGTACATTGATAGTGGGTGTAGCAATCACATGACGGGGGACGAATTTATATTCACTAATATTGATAAGTTGGTGAAATCACAAGTAAAGTTGGGCAATTGTGCATTAGTAGATGTCAAAGGAAAATGCACCATCACCGTGGAAACAAATAAAGGCCCAAAATATATACATAATGTATATTTAGTCCCTCGTCTTGCACAAAATCTCTTGAGTGTGTGCCAAATGATACAAAGTGGGTATCTATATTTTAGTGGAGATGCCTGCATTATCTATGATAAATATAGAAATGTCATTGCCTCTGTTAAGATGAAAAATAAGAATTTTCCTATTCGATGGAAATATGTCAAAGATATAGCCATGAAAGCTCAACTTGATGATTCATGGCTATGGCATCAAAGATTTGGCCACTTCAATTTTGCCAGGCTAAAAACCCTCCATTAGAAAAATATGATGAGAGACTTTCTAGCAATTTCAGAAATTTTAGATATTTGTGAAGGTTGTCTCCTTGGAAAACAACATAGACAATCCTTCCCATCTGGAGGTGCATGGAGATCTAAGAAGCCATTGAATCTAGTTCATACGGACGTGTGTGGTCCAATGAGAACACCCACACTCAATCAGAATAAATATTTCATCCTATTCATTGACGATTAAACAAGAATGATGTGGGTATACTTTCTTCGAGAAAGATCAGAGGTTTTCTCTATCTTTAGAAAATTCAAGAGCCACATCAAGAATCAAAGTGGCCAAAGAATCAAAGTCCTAAGGAGTGACAGATGCACATAATACAATTCAAAGGAGTTTAATAAATTTTGTGAAGATGAAGGAGTCCATCATCAACTGTTGGCTACGCCCCAGAGCAAAATGGAGTAGCTGAAAGAAAAAATAGAACCGTCATGGAGATGGCGAGGTCTATGCTAAAGGAAAAAGGACTTCCTAACTCATTCTGGGCAAAAGCAGTCTGCACGGCCGTATACATCTTAAACAGGTGTCCAAAATAAAACTCCAGTCGAAGCATGGAGCGGACGGAAGCCTTCGGCAAAGATCTCAAGGTATTCGGATGCATATGCTACGTCCACATCCTTGCTCAAAAAAGGAGTAAGCTAGATGAAAAGATAGAAAAGGGAATATTCCTCGGCTATAGTGACCAATCGAAGGCTATCGAATTCACAACCTAAAAACTAAAAAGCTAATGATTAGTCGAGACGTCGGGTTTGACGAGAATGCTGTGTAGAATTGGGAGGATGAGAAGATCGAGAAGAAGTACATCACCTTGCCAGACATACCACTTGCTCAAGAGGAGTCAATGCCACAAAAAGAAGGAGAAGTATCGGATTCCACCACTCACGACATAACTCCACCAAGCTCTCCAAAAGTAACGCAAGAAGAATTTACTCTAGAGTCTCCAGTACTAAGGGTAAAAGGCCTTAGAAGAATTTACGGCACATGCAACTTTGCTATTTTGGAACCAGAAAACTATGAACAAGCATTCAAAGAAGAAGTCTGGATAAAAGCCATGGAGGAAGGGATCAAGATGATCGAGAAAAATGAAACTTGAGATGTGACAGCCTAAATTTTCAGAATTTATTTTCGATTAAATAAATCGGGCATTTCATTGACACGCCGATAGTGCTATTCTCTGAGCTGATCACTCATGAGATAACTAAACTATCTGGGGAAGCCACTAAGGGATTTTAACGTAATGGACTTGAGAATTTGACTAGGAATCAACTGCTCGGCCATGTCGATATGCAGAGATCATTACGGCACTGTCAAAAATCAATCAGAGACTGGAGATAGGTCAATTCAATGGAGATATGTGATTAGTGCGTGGGTGATTTCACCTAATTGCAAAATTCTCGTCGAACGACACTAGGCCAATTTTTCTGTCATTTTTGTACCCGGTGTTCGTATTTAAAATCTCGAGATTTTCACGACAACCGAGAGTCGCAAATGTGTCGAAGATGTACATTGTGACTCGAGATAAATCGATCACAGGTCAATTGCACTAAAAATTCCTAAAAACTACCCAATAGACTAGGTCACGATAAAGTCGCATCGGATTGAAATTAATCGCAAATTTGAATCCGATTTCAGAAATTGAAAGTTCTGTCATGTTACGATCTATTTTAGGAATGTCTACTCATCCTTCGAAGAATTTTGGGAGATTCTGAGATTTTTACGGAAATTCGATTTGGACGTTTCGGAAAACGAACGGAAATTCGGATTGGCCGAATTAAAGAAATTTTTGACTTGCAAACTGAGCCACATGGCAAAAGGGACTTGTAGAAATTATTTGGGCTTTTTCTACATCAAATTTGGACATCAAATTGAAGAATTTGGATGGAAATTGAAGCTTAAATTGAAGAATTCGAAACCATGGGAGGGCAGCATCATTTTGGCTTCAATTTGGATAAATTGGTGGATTTATTTGGCTAGAAAGTTTTGTTGGACCAAAGGATAAGTTTGAATGCTTTTGGGGGGACCAAGCATTAATTTTTGATAGTCTTTGTTGACATTTCTCTCTCTCTCTCTCTCTCTCTCTCGTTCAAACTTGCCATGCACGCCGTCCTCTCCCTTCTCATTCGATCACTTGTTCTTGCCAAGCAAAAATCGAACCTCTCTCTCTCTCTCTCTCTCTCTCTCTCTCTCTCTCTCTCTCTCTCTCTCTCTCTCTCTCTCTCGCTTTTGCCATTCCTTTCATTTCCTTTGCCCATTTTCCTTTGGACGAACCAGCTGCTTTGGTCTTCTACTTTGCTTTTAAAATTTTCTTTCTTCATCCCTCATGCCTGCAACTTTGTTTTCTTTCAATCATCCCTCAAAACTGAAGCAAACTGCTCAATCTTTGCCCATTTACTTTCTCCAAGCCACTTGTCCATGTGTCGCCTTTCTTCGGTCAACATCCCCCTCGACGAACCCCTTTTGTTGACCACCTTTACTTCTCCTTTTACCAATTTGAATTGAGCTCTCTCTGCCCCCGAAGACCCCCAGCTCGACGCCAGCTGCCAGCACCACCAGCCTGCTTCCATTTTCTTGTTCGTGATTCCAGCAAAGCCGAAGTCCAGCCCGTGAATTCTGCCACAAGCTTCAGCCCATCCTCGCACGGCCTAGCAGTTTCCTTTTCTTTTTGCTCAGCCTAGCAGTTGGGCCATTTGAAGCCCACAAAGTCCAGCCCGGTTCCGCAGCCAAGCCCAATTGCAATTTCAACCTTGGGTCTAGCCCATTTGAAGCCATCTTTAATTGCATCTTAGCCCAAGTGAGCAAGCAGCCCACACAATTGAAGCCCATCCTCGGTCCATTTCCAGCACACTTTTCAGCCTAGTTTCGAAGCCCGCTTCAGCCCAATTTCGGCCTAGCCCAATTCAAAAACAAATCTCAGCTTGGGCTGAGATTTATTGGGCCAATTCAGGCCCGGTCCAAGCCTGTTGGTGTCGTCGCGAGCCCAAGTTCGGCCGCCGTTGCGGTGAACCAGTTTTCGTTTTACATCGGTGAGTTTATGCACTAAACTCTTCTTAGTAAGCTAATAACATTGAAGGGGTGTTTAGTTTAATTTAATTAGGAATTATGTGGTTAGTTAGATTAATTAGTGATTTAATTATGCAATTTTGCTTGTTAGGCGGTTAGATTAGATTAAGTGAGATTTATCATGCTATTTATCTAGAAGGGTTCGAGAATTTTCCGGACCCGTATCGGTATTTAATTTAGTGATTTTTGGCCTAGGTTGGTATTTTTAGAATTTAAATTGAATTATTTCTAATTAATTTCTAAAATTAATTAATTATTAATTATTTTCCGGAAATTAGGCCTGGATAGCCGGTGACCGGAATTCCGTTCTAACTGCAATGGTGTGATTAATTTCTACAATTGAGTGATAATTTCCGCGAATTGAGTGTTGATTGGATTTTTAGTATTTAATTCCAAAAATTGTGAATTTCCAATATTTATTTAGAAAATCTCGGGTGTCGGATTTTAACACCGAAAATGATTTTATATACACTATATAAAACAATGAGATTTTAAAAGTGGAAGATATCAATTTTTCTGGGTTGAGTTGACCGTATGCCCACACACGACTAATTTACAGTGTATTTCTAATACGAAGAAAAATGTCAAGTTCACCATTTTAATTGAGGCATTTGAGTGTAATGCACGGTGCCCTGGGCCATAATTGAGTGGTCATGTGCTGGTCAAGAGAACCCGTCCCGGGCTATTAAGCTGGACGGTAACCCTTATATAGGATGCTCCTAGACAACGGGAAGCTGGCCGCCGTAGATTCTGGACCCTATGCTCATTCGGGAAAGCCGTCTGAAAAAGACGTGCCGTGCTCAATGGGGTATGGGACATGCTATATGCCGAGATCAAAACTAGGAACGCATGATGAATTGAGTTGAATGTGTCAGATTATGGAACAAAATTGTATGGCACGGTATGGGACATGTCATAACAATTTGGCCCTATAATCAGGACCCCTCTACTGATTTGAGAATTGAGTGTGACGTTCCAGTTGTTGGAGCTTGTTTGCTACTCATGTCTTTATGGTTGTCTGTGATATAAATTGTACTAACTTGCAGGGTGAATCTGAGACCAGGTAAGTCTCTGTAATTGTGTGATTGTGTGGTTAGGACGCCCCTGGGCGTATTTCCCTCCTAATCAGGGTTTAGAGCGTGAACTCACTGAGATTTATATCTCACCCCGTCGTGGGCTCAATTTTCAGGATCATCAAGTGGAAGACCTGGAGCTGAGAGGAGATGATCTGAAGTGTAGGTCAGTTAGGACCGCTTCTTTTTGGAGAGCCAATCTGTTGTAGTCTTTTGGTCATAAATCTTGTACATGACTCAGTATGTGAATATAAAAGCATGTTTGTTTGTGAGTTTGTTGTCCTGCTTTTCTATCTCGAGATGGTTACTGTCAGGGGATTTATTATTCGCTTCTGCATGTGTAATAAAATAAAAAGGGTCGGTGACTAGTCTTGGGAAGTCGCAAGTTTTATCAACCAGAGAGGGATGGGCACGTGCTCGAGGATCGGGGCATGACTGGGAGCTTGTCGATTGACTCAAAGACAAAGAGATCATTGGCGTCAAGTGGGTCTATAGGACAAAGCTTAATGCGGATGGATAAATTCATAAGCATAAAGCAAGGCTTGTGGCGAAAGGATACTTGCAATGTGACAGCCTGAATTTTCAAATTTTGTTTTCGATTAAATAAATCGAGCATTTCATCGACGCGCTGATAGTGTTATTCTCTGAGCTGATCACTCACGAGATAACTAGACTATCTAGGGAAGCCATTAAGGAATTTTAACACAATAGACTTAAGAATTCGACCATGAATTGACTACTTGACCGTGTCGATCTGCAAGGGTCATTACGACATTGTCAAAATTGATTAGAGATCAGAGATAGATCGATTTGATTGAGATATGTGATCAAAGTGTTGGTGATTCCACTTGATTGCAAAATTCTCATCGATCGACACTAAATTGATTTTCTGTCGTTTTGGGTACCCTGTGTTTGTAATTGAAACTTGAGACTTACACAACAACCGAGAGTCGCCAATGTGTCAAAGATGTACATTGTGACTCGAGATAAATCGATCACAGGTCAATTGCACAAAAAATTGCTAAAAGTCACCCAGTAGACCAGGTCACGCTAAAAGCGCACCGGAGTGAAATTAACTGTGAATTTGAACTTGATTTTAGAAATTGAAAATTCTGTCGTGTCACGATCTATTTTAGAAACATCGACTCATCCTCTGAAGAATTTTCAGAGATTCCAAGATTTTTACAGAAAATCGATTCGGATGTTGCAGAAAATAACGGAAATTTGGATGGGCTAAAGCAGATCTGCCGCTGTACGCGCTTCTTCTTGGGTGCTAATCGGGTCCGGATTTTTACCTTGGAAAACCATAGAGTTGCGGGTCTTCCATATTTGCCACATGAGAGCAGCAAAGAGGGATTTCGATTTTGTTCCGGCTCTTGAGGTGAGATTGCCAGAATCCATCTATCAATTCGAGTTATACTCGCTGGATCTGTGTCGGCTTGAAAATCAGGGGCTGACCATCCATACTCGCTGGATCTGTGTCGGCTTGAAAATCAGGGGCTGACCATCCATTTTTTGTCCAGCTACAGAGGATGAAGATATGCTCCATTGTCTTTGGTGCTTGGCCATAGATTTGGCAGGTTGGGTTAGGTAATATTTGTCTCTTGCAAATTTTCCTTTGTTGGGAGAGAGTTGCTGCATATATTCCATAGTAAGAATCTAATTTTGGGGGATGTTGGTAACTTCCATATTTCGTGCCAAAGTGATTTTGGTATTTGGTAGGATGAAGAAGGGTTTTGTCTGGTGGAGGGGGTGACTGAGTTTTGTATTCGATTATATCCACTCTTGACTATGTATGAGCTGGATCTGTTTGCTGTCCACACAAGCTTATCTGGGTTAGGGTACAGGCTTAGAGGGTGAGCTAGAATCTCTTGCACTATATTTTCCTGAAAAAGTGCATTTACTCTATTCATATCCCATTCATTCGTATCACGATCTATTAGTTCAACCACAATTTTTGGATCTTCTTTGTTTGCTGGGCCAATGAGTCTTCCAGAAGGCAGCTATACATCTTCTCAAATTCTTATCGTTTGTCCATCCCCGACCTCCCATCTAGTAGCTGGTTCAATTGCATCCCTTCCAACCAATATACTTTGCCATCCCCATGAAGGGCGATTACCTCTGTTTGCTGCCCAAAATTCACCTCGAGGAAAATAGATACTTTTCATCACTTTGCACCATAGAGCATTTGGTTGTTTTACAATTCTCCAAGCCTGCCTGTTTTCCCAACATAGCTTTATTAAAATCCACCAAATCTTTGAATCCTAGCCCACCACAATCCTTTCTGATTTTCAAGTCTTCCCATTTCTTCTAATGAACTCCTCTTTTGTCTACATTATGTTTCCACCAAAAGGAAGCTACTCTCTTTTCAATAGTTCGACATATAGAAATTGGAATTTTAAAAATGGACATCGCATATTGGGGAATGGCTTGAGTGACCGTCTTGATGAGAATTTCTTTACCCGCCTTCGAGATCATCCTCTCTTTCCACCCTTCCAGCTTCCTTTCTACTTTGGCAAGGATCCAAGCAAACATTTGTTTTTTTTGTTTTTCCCCATTCCGATGGAATTCCAAGGTACTTTCATAAATTTTCTAAGATAGGAACTCTCAATTCTGAGGCTAGATTCTGTTTAAGGTTGTATGGACAATCTCTCCCAACAAAAAGGCCTGATTTATTGAGGTTTATAGCTTGACCTGTCGCATAACAGTACTGATTCAGCACATTTGAGACATTCTGAGCTTCTTGGATTGTGCCATCTAAGAAGAAAATGATATCATCTGCAAAAAGAAGATGTGAGAGGGTTGGGCATGTAGCATTGAGACGAATACCCTTTATACTTCCATCTTGAACAACTTTTCTCATGAGGGTCGATAGGATGTTTGCCATGATGATAAAAAGGTAGGGGGAAAGGGGATCCCCTTGCCTTATTGCTCTAGTAGGTCTGAAAGCAGCTGAAGGCTCACCATTAATTAGTATGTTGAAAGATACCGATGAGATACATTGCTTTATCCACTCGACTCATTTCTCATGAAAACCCAACTTCAGCATATAATCACAAAGAAAATCCCATTCGACTCTATCATACGCTTTTTGCATATCTAGTTTGAGAATGGCTTGAAATTTCCGTTTCCTCCTTCTCACTCTTAGTTGATGGATCACCTCTTGGACAATAAATATGTTGTCCTGAATCTACCTACCACTTATAAAGGCTATTTGCTCTTCAGAAACTAACATTGACAACCATGGTTTCAGCCTATTAGCTAGCACTTTTGTTATAATTTTATAATTGAAATTGCAAAGGCCTATAGGTCTGAATTGGGTAATATTCTCTGGGTTGGTTACTTTAGGGATGAGAGTAATGTGCGTTATGTTTATCTATGGTTCAAACGTACCTTGACTGAAGAAGGATTGCACCATGCTGAAAATGTCTTCGTTGATAATTGACCAATGGTTTTGGTAGAATAGACCCCCATCCGGTCCCGGTGCCTTAGTCGCTCCTAGCTGAAAAATTGCAGCTTTAACTTCTTCTTTTGTAACTAGTTTGATCAGGTCAGCATTCATTTCTTCATTCACCACTTCTTGGCATTGTTCTAAAATAGGTTGATAGTTCCGGTCACCGGTTGAAGTGAATAAAGATTGATAGAAGCTGCGAATATGATGATTAAGAGTCGCAGGATCTCTACTCCAGGTTTGATTATCTAATCGAAGCATAGAGATTTTATTTCGCCGTCTTCTTTGAACTGTTGTTGCGTGGAAATATTTGGTATTTTGATCTCCCCATTTTAACCATTCTATTCTTGACTTCATACACCAGTACATCTCTTCTTGCCTCCATAACTCTTCAATTTTCTGAATAATATTGCTGGTTTCCTCTCTATTTTGCTCCCCATCTGTTTTATTTGTTAACTCCATGAGCTTGAATTTGAGGGGGTTGATATGTTTTTGGGCATTTTGGAACTTTCGCCTACTCCATTTGTATAATTCTGATGCAGCCAACTTTATTTTGTGAGTAAAATTGATTGCGATAGAGATATTTGCATGCCAAACCTGCTTAATCACCTCCTCACACTCTGAGTTTTCTAGCCAAAAGGGTTGAAACCTAAACATTTTTTGTCTTTTCCTTTCTTTCGGTTGTAGGGATAGAATAATTGGGTTGTGATCCGAGCTTATTGCTGGTAAGACAAAAGCCTGTGCATTTGGGTATAGCACTCTCCATTCCAAATTACAAAGTACCCTATCTAGTTTCTTTTTAACTAATGCACTGCCTTCTCTATTGTTGGACCAAGTGTAAGCACAGCCCTTACTCTCAAGATCCATCAAAGAACAATCATCCAAGAACCCCCAGAAAGCTGCAATTCTGTATCGGTCTACCTCCTTGCAACCAACCTTTTCCCAATGGTAAAGTATTTCATTGAAATCCCCAACACATAACCATGGGAGAGGGTTGGAAAAGTTGCTGTCTTTTACTTGACGCCATAGTCTCAGTCTCTCTTGAAAGATAGTTAGTGCATATAAAAAGGAAATTCGCATGAGATCCCCACTACTAAGATCCTTACATTTTATATTTATGAGCTCCCTAGAACCACCCTCCACCTCCACTTGAACCTCCTCATCCCACATTAATACTAGACCTCCAGCTATACCCACTGGCTCTATGATGAAAGAATCTTTAAAAGGAGTGTTGACACCTAATAAAAATTACATTAAACATAACATTGCATTTAGGATTAAACTTATATTTCGAAAAATAAAAATAGAGAATAATAAATAACTTATAAAATAAAAAACATTTGGAGGAAGATTTTTTAAGAAAAATTGGTTTTAAAAATCTTTGTTGTTGAAAATATATTTTCATTTCAAAATTCAAAAAAATTCAGTTTTATTTTTATTTTCCACTTATTGACACCTAATTAGTTTTTAGAAATAAAGGAAGATCTTGGTTTCGAATGATTTTTAAAAAAAAATTTGAATTCGAAAATTAAACGATCGTGTGATTTTGGAGCCTTTTATTGTTGGATGGTTGAGCGAATATCGCTCGATCTTCAACAATTCCGAGTCTTTCCTCTATAAAAAGAAGGCAGGCTTCGGAATTAGGGGGCTTTTTCTTTCTTCACTCGTTCGAAAGAGAAGATCACAAAAGAGCAAAGAAGGGGATGGCTTTTCCCCCTCATTTACTTTGATTTCATTTTCGTTTTCCTCTTGTCAAAGGACTGTTTGTCCTTTTTTGTTGAAGAAAAGTACACAACAGTAAGGTGAAAATGACGTGAAGAAGACCTGAGGAGAGAGAAAGCAAATCACTGTGCTTCTTCTCCGAAGAGTCTCCACCGGACTCTTCCTTCCACTCCGCAACCCTTGCGCCGAAGCCGTGCCGCCGCCCTTCTCCGACGCTCCACGCCGCGCCGCCGCACCAACACCATCACCCCCGAGCGCCACCCGACGCTGTCGCTCCAGCTTGCACCACCGGCCCCACGTCGCCGCTTCGCCTTTGCTCGAACACCACTGCTGCTCCGCCTCAATTGCGAAGCCGTCGCCTCACCGCGTGGTGCCTCCAGCCCCTGCTCCACCTCCCGAGTGACGCCCGAGCCGCCGGTTCTCCGCCTCCGACGTCCTCGCCGCATCCGCGCCCGTCGTGACGCCACGCCTGCATCACCACCGCGCCCTTTGCTGCTTTTCCGATGAACATCGAGTAGACCGCCACCGCGCGACACTAGCGGATCGCCTCCACAAACCGTGACCCGGTAGCTCGCGCCCGGCAAACCAGTGATCCGCCCCCTCACCGGAGTCTTTTGCCGGTTCGTTCTCTGCCGATCTCGCCCGCAACGGTCGCCGAGCCTCCTCGCACCCGATTTGCAACACCGGAGTTCCGCCTTCGCCTGCAGATTCGAACTTGCCTCCACCTGAGACTGTTCGTCTTGCTGCTGCTGCAATCTCCCGCTTGGAACCCGACGCCACAAAGCCAGCAATCCGAAGACTCGCCGAGCCCGACGTCCGGTTCCACGCCACCGTGCCACGAGCACCTCCGCGATGCCGTAGCCTCGACCCGCACAGCCGCCGCTCCGACGCTCGCCGATCCACCTCTGCCCGCACCGGATCGCGACCACTCTCCCTCTCCGACGATCACCTGACGTTGCCTTTCTGTTTTACCTCTAGGTAGTTTTATTTTCTTACTTTTATTTTTATTACTTGGTAGTTTAGGTTATTTCTTTATCTTTTATATTATTTTTCTGTTTATTTGATAGCTTTTTTAGTTTAGTTATTTAAACATTGGGTGTTAATATTTGCAATCTCTATATGCATTATCCGTAGATTTTACCTCAAATTACTATAGTTATTAATTTGATCCGAGAGACATCGGGTCATTTTTTTAATTATACTAATTTTAGGTTTGTTTTGGTAGAATTTCAATTGTTAAATCACAATAATTATTTAATTTGTCCGTAAGACTTCGGACCAAATTTTTAATTACTTTGATTCCCTCGTTGTGATTATAGAGTTAAAATAATTGTTAATTTAATCCGTGAGACAACGGATTATCTTTTCGATTATTTTAATTCTTATCTTAGTTTTTATGTAAAAATAATTACTTGTTTGAGAAATTGAAAATTTAAAAAAAAATAGTGAAAAACTAAAATATTGCATGAGCATATAGGTCATATAGGTTTATTAAATTAAGACACGTAGGTTTAATAAGTTGACCTTTAGGTTTTTTTAGGATTTCATCCTTAGATAGTTTTTTTTTTTTAGTCAGGATTTAAACTTTTTTATTTAGGGAAAGTTTGCATGATATATAAAAAAATAAAAAATAATGGGTGTATATTAACTAGCTTGCATAGTAGACACATTTAATTAGATTTTTGCATATTAGTGAATTAGGATTGCATCACATTAGGTATTTAGGTCTATACACATTTCACATTTTAAGCAACGCATTTTAGTTTTTTTTAAGATTCATGTAGAATTAGGTTAATTTTCTTAATAAAAAATAATAAAAAAATGTTATTTAGGTTATATAGATTTTATAATGTGCACGTTACATGTGGCATTTTAATTAGTGGGTCATAGTTTATTTTTTTAGCATTCCTAATCATGTAGTCTTTTTAAAATATAAAAAAAAAAAAAAGAAAAGAAACAAAAAATTAACATTGCTTCATTACGTTACTTTCTTTTAATAAAAATTATTAGGTTATTTTAAAAGAAATAAAAAATAAAAAAATAAAAAAACTCAAAAGTTATTTTCTTGGTTAATTAATAGGTTAGTTCATAATTAATTCCATTTCATATCATCATTATCTAGTGTAGGTTGCATACATTAAAAAATAAAAAAAAATCACAAAAAGAGTATGCATATAGAATTATCATGTCATTCATCTTATATCATGAAGCGCATGCATATTTAGGATTTTTTTTTTTTTTTTTTAGATTGCATACATATAGTTCAAATTAGGCCATATAAATTGCATCTTATATATCATTAAAGTAAAATTCATGCATATCAAAAATAAAGTAAGATTGCATCTAATTAGCTATCATGCATTAAATTAGATATCATGTCATTTAGAAAAATCATGTTTAGGGCATGCATTTTTATTAATAGTTTTTTTTTTTTTTTTTGTAAATGTTCTCTTTTAGAGATTGAACTTTAATAAAGTTATAGTTTTATAATTTCTTATGAATTTAACATTTTGATTTATTGAATGTTATTTAATTGATTGTGCACCCGCATAACCACCATTTGCATGTTAGTATCTTAGGTTAAAATTGATCAAGACTGCCTACAAAAATGTTTTTTAAAATAAAAGGTATCGAAAGGGCGTTAGACTAATCTAGCGTAACCATGTCCCCGGACTTATTGAATCTCTGGTTCGCAAAAATAAAGTATTCTCCCATACTTTATTTGGGTTTCTAACCAACCCTATTTGGTTAGTGGCGGCTCTGATTTGAATATAATTGCATGTTTAAATGGGTTAATTTTTTATCAAGTTGCGATTGGTAGGGCTTAGGAGGGTCCGTGCCAAGTCTTCGGACTTAGTAATCCATTAACTTAGTTTTTAGGTGATTCCCAAAAAAAAAATTAGGTCGCGACAGCTTGGCGACTCCGCTGGGGACTTAGAGTTAAAACTCATTGTGGACATAGGCCTGTTTCTTTTAAAATTTTTTTTGTTTGGCAGCAAGGACACCAGGTATGTCACTAACATTTGTAAGGTGTTAAATGTTCTTGCAGATGGGAGGTATAAGGGGAGTAGTCTTTGCTAATCCTTGTCTTGCAGGAGGGTGTAAAGATGAATGATTTATTTTTCCTATATTGAAGTGTTGTTTGTATTATAAATTGTTGTGCATGATTTTCAAATTGTTTTAGCACTACACATTGCACACACGACTTGTAGCCGGACACAGGCTGCGATAGGATTTCTAGGATGGTGTTGAGAATGATACTTCCTCTAAAGCGAGACTGCTATGTAGAGGTTGACCTTCTCTTCCCCGAAATGTCTTTCATGGTGTCAAATGTGTTTGTCCATATCCACGAGATTGCGTGATTTTTGGACATTCCATTCGACTAAGCCGGAGTTAGGGGGACCTCACACGTTAATGCGAGACTGCAACGGTCAGATCATCCTCTTAGCTCCACTTTGTTAAGCCATCTAGATAGAAATCGAGCTGCACATTTCGTGCGTGTGTCTATGTGATTGTCATCCCCATTCTGGTAAAAGTAAGTTGTCTAAACTCCTACTTTGCAATTTACTTACTTTATTGTAATTTTGTCGGTCCATGACAATAGGTTTCGCCGTCAGTCTTGTCTTATATGCAATGGGGAAAATCGATGTCCAATTCATTTCCACTCCCAAAAAAGAGCTCAAGATGTGGCTGGACCAGTTAGATCAAAACGGCCAGAGATATGTGAAAGCTAGGATCGCTCGACTTCTTCCACTGTTAGATATCAGCATCCACTCCGGTGTTATACAGGCGCTGCCCCATTTCTGGTGTCCTCAAACTTCAACCTTTGTGTTTGGTGAGTATGAGCTAACTCCAACACTAGAGGAGTATAGTATTGCCATGGGAATGCCTCTGGAGAAAGAGCTTATTAGGCCACCTATCGGTATTGATTCCATTTCTGAATTATCACAATTTTTAAAAATCGAGGCCGAAATGGTAAGAAAGGTTGTTAAAGCCAATTGCTATGCATGCCCATTTTCATTTCTGAAAGAGTGTTTTGCAAACCAACCAATGATTTCAAAAGCTAGGATTTTCATATTGGCATTTTTTTGGACTAATCGTTTTTCCTTATCGAAAAAATGCCATTAATCCCTCAATTTTGTGGGTGGTCAATCGAGTTTTTGATGGGTTGAATTATGTCAATATGGTTTTAGCTGAAACATTTTTGTCATTAACCCGTTTCAAACAAAATGAGGAAAATACCATGCATGCCCTCCCTGAGCTTTTGCAAATATGGTTTTTCTCTCACATAAGAGGGTTTGGGCACCTTATGAAACAATTTAAGATTGACGATTTTAGGCACCCCATACAAAAATTTGCGGTCCTAGAACGTTTTTCTCCGCACAAGCGACGCCCGTTGGATTAATTTTTGAAAGATCCCGATCCTAAGGCATTCCTATGGCATACTAAATGGTTCCGAGTTGAGGAGGCTCATTTCTCACACAAGTATGATGAGCCGTCCCATTGCTTTGGGCTTTTCCTGCGACTTCTTATTACCCACATAGGGTGGCCCGTTAGTACAGAGCTCTCCAAGAAGTTCCTCCGCCCCTCAAGACGGAATTATTTCAAGTTCGTTTTGATCATAAGAGCTATGATTACTTCAACGAGGTCCAGATGATCATTGCTGCATGGAATGAATGCCATCTACAGAAGATTTTGGAGCCCAAGAGGCTGAAAGGCGAGGAGGAGATTCACCACGCATCGGCGTTCTACATCCAGCAACACCGGATTCCTGCTGCCTTGCGTCCAGTGGTCCCTGATGTGACCGAGAAGCCCACCCAACGAGCACAAATTGAGCATCTTAAGCGGAAATTGGAAATGATTGAAGTTGAAAATAAGAAGCTTCGCAAGGCGTTGGGTTCCTGAAAGCATATAAAATGAGATGTTTTAATGTTTAGGGATTCGATTTCAATTCAGTATTTTCAATTTTCGTTCAATGTTTAGGGATTTGAATTTCAATTCTTAGTTCATTGTTAGGAAGTTTGGTTCAAACATTTAAAATAAATAAAATGAGGTGATTAGACCATTGTCATGGGCCATTTTCCTATCTTGTCATTGTTTCTTATATTATCTCTTTCTCCCTAGGTAACAACACGGCTCATCCAAGATCACCAAACCGTACTCGTTCTAGAGTAACAATGGCTGATGACGCCGAACTAATGCGTGGTGCTGAACAAGCTCGTGTCGCCGCTCTCGAAACAGAAATGAAGCAAGTCCTGAATGTCCTGGAGCAGCTCTCTAAACAAATAGATTCTCTCCAAGCAAATACTATCCCATCAGCTCCGTAAGTCGAAGTGGTGTTACCACAACATACTCCTATGGCTGATTCGAAAGATAAAGGCAAGAATATATCCACAAGTGGCCCATCAAGCTCTAATGATGTCTCCAGGGAGAAAACTACTGACACGCCTCAAATTGTTGTTGATGAGGAGATACAAGTGATACGGCCGGTTATACCGAAGACTGAGCAAGAAAAACGCTTGGCGAAAATCGAGGAGAAAATTAAGTAGTTACAGGGTGCATTTAGCCAAGATCCAACTGATCTATCCCATTATGCAAAGATCAAGATACTAAAGAAGTTCAAAATGCCGGACTTTGAAAAGTATAATGGCACTTCTTGCCCGAAGATCCATTTGCGGACTTATGTGGTTAGGATGACCCCATATGTTGATAACATACCCCGATGATTCAGCAATTTCAAGCAAGCCCGACAGACCGGCACTCCGGTGGTATATTATGAAGAAGATTAATCTCCTAGAAACTTGGGAGGATTTGACCGATGTCTTCTTCAAGCAAAGTACAAGTATAATATTGATGTCACTCCATCTCTAGAGGATTTACTTCGCACCGAGAAGAAGAAGACAGAATCTTTCAAGGCATATGTCACGAGATGGAGGACTCGTAGCTGCTCAAATTACCCGGAGCCGGCCGAAAAGGAGCTGATGGATTTGTTCATGAAGACGCTCCCGCCTGAATACCGAAATCGAATGTTAGGATCGACTGCCGAGTCGTTCAATCAGCTAGTCCCTGTTGGCGAGCGAATTGAAATAGCCCTGCGTGATGGATGGGCGTTCGATCAAACCAGCTCATATAAGAAATTTTCGGCCAAGAAGGATAAAGAGCCCGTAGCGGAAGTCAACACGGCTTATGTTCAACCCCCGCCCCCGTCTCGAACACTCAACGGGAGGAGCACGTCCATTCTTTGGCCAGCGGAGGGAACTCTTCCGGGCGTCAATTTACGCCTCTTCCTAAGGCATTGTCCAAGATCTTGCCGACCCTTCAGAAGAAAGGATTACTCGCTAAGGAGCCTAAGCGACCTAATCCCGAGCGTTTCCCAAACTATGATCCTTCTAAGACATGTGCTTACCATATGGGGGAGGTAGGGCATTCTGTTGATGATTGCTATACGCTGCGACACAAAATCCAAAATCTGTTGGATGCTAAAGTGGTCTCATTCCGCGAAGCACAGCCGAACATCTAGAATAATCCACTCCCTGACCACCTAGAAGCTATGAATGCCATTTTCAGTTTTGAGGCGGGACGAAAGAAGAGCTTGAAAGTACATCTGGACGATGTTTATAATGGTTTAGTTCGAGCGGGATACTATTCAGATGAAGAAGCACCTACCATGTCTCAGAAAGTGCAAAGAATTACGACAATGTCCAAGAAGGGGATGATTGTTTGCGTAGATCCCGTTGACACAGTTTCGACTATCACTCCAATCATTATTGATCTGGAGGAGGAGTTTTCAGATTCTGAGAAGAGTTTTACTGGAGCTAGTGATCCCCTAGCTTTTGACATGCCACCATTGGAAGACGCGTCGGATGAGGATGGATTAATCATCAATGAGGTGCCACCGTCAGATGATGAAGAATTGATTCTTGATGTTACGCAACCCTATGCTTACACGAATAATAAGGCAGTGCCATGGTGTTATGACGCAGAGATTGATGTGGTCACTCGATCGGGACGCACTTACACTCAGGCCAACTCACAACCTGTCAGGCCAGTCACTGATGAGGAGGCCAAAGAATTCTTAGCTGTAATCAAGGCCAGCGAGTATAGTGTAGTAGACCAACTTCGTAAAATGCCGGCACAAGTCTCCATATTAGAATTGCTTTTAACGTCGGAGAAACATCAAGAGGCTTTGATGAAAGTCCTTAACGAAGTACATATCCCAGAGTCCATTGAACCTGAAAAGTTGGGAGAATTCGTGGGGGCCATTTTGTTAAGCGATCAGATTACTTTCTCAGATGATGAAATCCCAGATGATGGGAGGGGACACAGCAAAGCCCTTTATATCTCAGCCAAGTGTCGAAATACCTTGGTATCCCGTGTCCTCATTGATAATGGATCGGCTTTAAACATATGCCCCCTTGCGACTCTAAAGCGTCTTGGGTATGATTTAGGGAAAATTCGTGTGGCTAAAACCTCTGTTCGAGCATTTGACGGAACTAAGAAGGAAGCAGTTGGGGAAGTTGATTTAGACTTGCAGATAGGGCCAGTGTTATTCAGTGCAGTTTTTCAGGTCTTGGACATACCTACAGCCTTCATTTTTTTGTTAGGTCGTCCATGGCTTCATGCAGCAGGGGCAGTTTCTTCAAGTCTTCATCAGAAAGTGAAGTTTGTGACAAAAGGGAAGCTTATTACAGTTCGAGGAGAAGATGAATTTAAGATTTATCATGAGACGGCCATCCCTTATGTTTAACCAGATTGTAAGGAAGAATCCAGTTTTCAAGAATTTGAATTAGTCTCGACCATTCATGTCTCTCAAGGCACTACCCTACCCATTCCAAAGCTATCAAAGTCGGTAATCATGGTAGGCAAGATCATAGTCGGGAGTGGTTTTGTTCCAGGTAATGGTTTAGGCCGACATGGTCAGGGCACTCGCCAACCAATTGAGGCCGGGCGGAATTCGTACACTACTGGATTGGGTTATCGTGGCGGACGATCTTGTAAAGGAAGAGAAAGAGGACAAGGACGAACTGGCGTCATCGTACCCCACATTAGGTCCATATTCCCTGGGCCTGCAAGGATGATGCATGAGGAAGAAGGGGCAATCGATACTTGTGTTCAGTACTCCAAGCCTCCAGTGGCTAACATTCCTTCCGAATGGGTTGTGATAGACAAGCCGGTTGCAAACACCACTCGACCCACTAGAAAAGACGATGCACTCAGAGGAATGGTCGAACTGTTCGAAGATAATTTCGTGTTGGTCATCGACGAAGTTCGAGAGTAGGAGAATTTTAATTATTTGCGTACTCCTCTGCGCAGGAGTTTTTATTGCTTTCCGTATTTGCATTTCCATCCTAGGATTTCTATCATTTCAATAATGTAATTTGCTTTTCATCCAATAAAATACATGAAAATTTTCATGTTTTGAGGGCATGATGAAGTACACCAAACTAGCCCGGTGATGATATCCAGCCGATAAAAGAAAAGAAAATCCAAGGAGAATTCTGAGGCCTGGGCTTCATCATGCTTTCTCAAGTTAAAATATTTTAAAAAAATTTGCAAATTTTTTTTTTTTTCAAAAATCTAGGTTACCCCGTTTGTCTTTTTGATCCAACTACTTCCTGTTTCAGGGACGATATTGTGACTTGCAAGGACGTGAGAATGGTCCGATTTAATACGGCAGGTTCTAATAATGATGATCCCGAAGAAGACTCCAGTGAAGTGCAACGTAGCTGGGAACAACATGAAAGGGCTAAGGCTCCCACATCCGAGCAGACCCTCACTATTAATTTAAGTGACACTGAAGAAGCCATAGAAGTGAAAATTGGGCCGAGTCTTCCCAAAGATGAGGCCGAGCGCTTAACTTAGTTACTGAAGGAATATCAGGATATCTTTGCATGGACATATGCTGACATGCCTAGTTTAGACCCATCAATTGTGGAGCATTGTCTACCTACTAATCTGGATGTGCCACCTAAGAAGCAGAGGTTACGGAGAACCAAGCCCGAACTCTCAAAGAAGATAGAGGAGGAAGTGATGAAGCTCTTGAAGGTGGGATTCATTGAAGTCTCACAATACCCCGAATGGGTAGCCAACATTGTACCAGTAATGAAGAAAGACAATCGAGTTCGAGTCTGTGTTGATTATCGGGATCTGAACATGGCCAGTCCGAAAGATGATTTTCCGTTACCGCACATAGATGTCCTTGTGGATAGTACCGCTGGTTTTGAATTATTCTCATTTATGGATGGTTTTTCCGGGTACAATCAGATAAGGATGAAGGAGGAAGACAAGGAAAAAACTGCATTTATTACCCCGTGGGGAACCTTTCATTATAAAGTTATGCCATTCGGACTCAAAAATGCAGGGGCAACTTACCAGCGAGCCATGATAGCATTGTTTCATGACATGATGCATCAAGAGATTGAGGTCTATGTCGATGATATGATTGCAAAGACTCGACCTGGAAAAAGCCACATCGAAACCTTGAAGAAGCTATTTGATAGACTTCGTGAGTTCAAGCTTCGACTAAATCCCGCTAAGTGCGTGTTTGGAGCAACATCCGGTAAATTGCTCGGATTCATTGTGAGCAGTAAAGGGATTGAAATCGACCCAGCTAAAGCTAAAGCCATTTGTGAGCTGCAACCTCCGTCAACGGTGAAAGAAGTCCAGAGCCTTTTGGGGAGGTTGAATTACATTGCTCGATTCATTTCCCAACTTTCTGAAACCGCCAAGCCATTCTTCAAGCTCCTAAAGAAGAATGCACAAGTCAATTGGGATGATGAATGTCGAGAAGCGTTCGACAAGTTGAAGAGTTACTTGATGAATCCATTGATGCTTGTCCCACCATCGCCGAGTCATCCTTTAATTCTCTACCTCACTATTCATAGTGAGTCACTAGGTGCAATGTTGGCTCAAGAAAATCTCGTCGACAAAAAAGAACGAGCCATTTATTACCTGAGCAAGAAGTTCATTGTATCAGAGCTGAAGTATCTTGATGTTGAAAAGACTTGTGCAGCTTTGGTATGGGTATTGCATAGATTGTGACAATACACACTGCATTACCGGACATTCCTCGTGACTGAGAGCGACCCCATCAAGTACTTACTTGAGCGACCAGCTTTGGTGGGTAAGCTGGCCAAATGGCAAATTTTAATTTCCGAATTTGATGTACAATTCATGCCACAAAAGTCGGTTAAAGGTTGAGTAATCGCTGACCTATTGGCCGAGAATCTGGGAGTCTCTGATGACAATGACAGTTTCCTTGATGATCGCGTCTTGAGTATAAATGAAGACTCGTGGAAGATGTTCTTTGATGGAGCCGTGAACTTGTCTGGTTTTGGTACTGGGGCAGCTCTGATATCCCCAGATGGACAGCACCATCTAGTGGCTGCAAAATTGGTATTCCCATGCATTAACAACATGGCTGAGTATGAAGCTTGCATCCTCGGGCTTCAAGCTGCAATTGAGATAGGTGTGGCCAAGTTAAAAGTGTTCGGGGATTCCACGTTAATCATAATGCAGACCGTAGGTGAATGGAAGACCAAGGAGGCCAAGTTGCTCCCATACCACAAGTATTTAGAAGATCTGATGGAAAAGTTCGAGGAAGTTTCATTTGAATACTTGCCAAGGTCTCATAATCAATTTGCAGATGCACTTGCGACGTTGTCTTCTATGCTGCAGGTCACTGATGGGTTAGAGGTCGAGCCTTTGAAAATAGAGGTTTTGTCGAGGCTAGCTTATTGCATGGTAGTGATAGAGGAGCCAGATGGAAAACCATGGTACCATGACATCATGACCTATATTCAAAAGCGAGAGTTCCCAGAAGGTAGCAATCCAGCTGACCGAAAGCATCTCATGAAACTTGCCTCCAAATTCTTTATTAGTGGAGATACATTATACAAACGGTCTTTCGACACTTTGTCCTACTTAGATGTGTCAATGCTAAGGAAGCCACTCAGTTGATGGAAGAAATACATGAAGGAGTGTGTGGTCCTCACATGAACGGCCACATGTTAGTAAAGAAGATTATGAGAATAGGTTACTTTTGGCTGACCTTGGAGACTGATTGCATTCAACATGTCAGAAGTTGTCACCGTTGTCAGATTTATGGAGACAAGATACATGTTCCTCCAAGTGAGCTGCATCAACTATCGGAGTCATGGCCTTTTTCAATGTGGGGCATCGATGTAATCGGCCCAATTAATCCGAAAGCCTCGAATGGCCATCGTTTCATCTTGGTCGCTATTGATTATTTCACAAAATGGATAGAGGCAGCATCCTATGCAGTTGTTACCGCAAAGAATGTCGTGAAGTTTGTACGACGGGATATTATTGCTCGTTATGGCGTGCCTGAAGCCATCATCACGTATAACGGACAAACCTAAACAACAAGCTTGTTAATGACTTGTTCAAGGAGTTCAAAATTCGTCATTTGAATTCATCGCCCTATCGCCCTCAGATGAATAATGCGGTTGAAGCAGCGAATAAGAACATCAAGAAGATTTTGGCAAAGACAGCTGATAATTATCGTGACTAGCATGAGAGGCTTCCTTACGCTCTGATGGCATATAGGACTTCAGTTCGCACTTCTACTAGGGCAACTCCTTTTTCTTTGGTGTACGGCATGGAAGCAATCATGCCAGTTGAAGTAGAAATCCCTTCTCTAAGAGTATTGTCTCGCTAAGGCGACGTGCTGAATGGGCACAACAGAGGTATGACCAACTCAATTTGATTGAAGAAAAACAATTGAAGGCCGTATGTCATGGTCAATGTTATCAACAGCGGGTGGCCAAGTCCTTTAATCGGAAGGTTCGCCCAAGGCATTTCAAGGTCCATGATTTAGTGCTACGCAAGATGCTACCAATTAACCTTGATCCTCGTGGCAAATTCACTCCGAATTACAGTGGGCCATACATTGTGAAGAAAGTACTTCCTGTAGGTGCTTTAATTTTGGCAGAAATGGATGGGCAGGAATTCACAAATCCTGTAAATTCTGATGCTGTAAAGAAATACTATCCATGAATAAAAGGGCTCGTAAAAACCTTTTCCTCGCTCAGAGTTGGTCAAATCTTTAGTGTATAATGTTGCATATTTTATTTTTGCAGGGGCAAAGAATGGATGTGAATGATGGTGTCTTATTTTTATAAGGAATCTCTATGAGCTCCTTTACAAAGGAAGGGCAAGACATGGACACATAATAGTTTTGACTTTATGAGCATGCCCTCTTTGTCATTATAGAATGCTTTCACATGATATTGTGCAATTCGTCAATTCCGCTCGAAATTTATCAAAATGGATGATTCAGTGAAGGATGTCAAGTTACTTGAGCATGCTAAATGAGGTGTGAAAGGCAAGCCTAATCCCATACACCGTCCCCTGTCTATATATTGTGAGGTGAGTATGGAAACATTTTGTATTTCAAGGTGAAGAATTTTCTTACGAAAAGTACGACAGTTGAAATGACGAGAGGCAGTTCATTTCTCTATCCCAAACACTACAGGTGTTCCATTGCTTAACTATTTTTGAGCCCATACACTTATGGATGTTCTTTTCAAATTACCCCTGTCAAGAACCACCCCACATTGGGGCAATTGGGAGATAAAAATGACATCATGAAGTAAAAAATGAATTGAAATCTTCTTGCTTTCACTTGCATCAATCTTTAAGTTGTGCTATTACATTGAATTCATGTGCTAATTTAAGTGCCTTAGGATGACGAAGAGCATTTCTTTCACTATCCTACACACTTATATCCTTTGAATAGCCCACTTGAGCCTGCTATTTCATTTCTTTTAAACCCAGTTGGTGATCATCCCCCACACTGGGGCAAGGCAAGAGACAGATGAAGACCCTTGAAGGTTCGAGTGTCATTTAAAGTATACTTGACACACGCATTGTGTGCAAGAACTGAAATCAAAATAGAACTAAGGGGCATGAAAAAGCAGTGTGCCTGGTAAAAGTAAGGCCAATACCCGTGAAAAGAAGAGAGAAATGACTGATGAATTGGAGGCATAAAAAAAAGAAAAAAGCAGTGTGCCTAACCAATGTCCATCATCAAAGAAAATGACTTTAAAAAAAAAATGTTGAGAAAAGATCTCCAGTTGAAAAATCATTGGCATCAAGTGATAAACTCTTGAGCCAATAAAGAAATCTGTTTGTGGTGAAGAAAAACTGGTGGCAATGTCAAGATGATCACCAACTTTGACCCATATACACATCTTTGAGCCTAATGATCCTTTCGTTTCTCAACCCATGAACTCAGCCTATGTTACGTCCCTTACAAAGTCTCTTCAGATTAGGGCACTTGAATTAACATAGGAATTCACATGTTTTAAGCATTGCTCGAAGAAGTGCGAGCAAGATTATTTCTTTATCATTTTGCAGGGTTCTTGACTTGTAAACCCAAAGATGATTACAGAATTGTTCTTTCAATTGCTTTGACTCAAAGAGTCCCTTTGTTAAGCCATTGACCAAACCTGCATTACAGTCATTATCAAAGACCTCTCAGATTGGTAAGGTCGTACTGCTTGCAAGAAAATTTGAATTCTTGTCGACATGATGATGATAAGATTGAGTGATATATTCCCGCATCAATGGTCGGGACGAATAACCCTTCTTAAATGAGAGCGAGTGAAAAAGCCTTTTCACACCAAAAGTGTCTCATTTAACATGTTCAAGAGATTCACGCTATAACTGAAAATTGTCCTATTGATAATTTTTTTGGTAGAAGCTTGATAAAGCCATCATGCATGGACCTTCATTGAATTTTTCCTCAAAGACCAAAAAATTGTCTTTGAAACCCTGAGTTTGTTCAATCACCTTTGTACTTGATGAGAATTCCAAGTACCTATTTATAAAATGTTTTCAAATGTCTAGTGTGAATTTTAGATATTTGAACTTTTAAACGCTTGATGTGATTTCCAAGTGTTTGTCTTTCTAAACATCTCGATGTGATTTCCAGGACGTTTAGTAAATGTTTTCAAATGTCGACATAAGAATCAAATTTTTGAAGTTTCAAGTACTTGATGCAATTTCCAGGTGCTTAGAATCTAATAAGAATTCCAGATCCCTAAAGACTTTGAGCCTTTCAATTATCTGAAGGGAGTTCCAGATGATTGACAGTCACATCGGAATCATTTCACACCTAAATCCCCAAAAAGGTATGACGGGTACATGCTCTTCTTTGCATTTGCATTTCATTGGTCATAGACACATAGAGATCTATGTTCCTGGCCGAATCATTGCATTTACATGGCATCCTTTATTCTTTATATATATATATATATATATATATATATATATATATAAAAAGTCATTGACCTTTGCATATTCATTTCATATTTCATTTTTGCATGGTTTAAATTTAGGTGTCATATATCTTTGAAGGAAACCTCTACGAGATTCCCTTCAAAGAGGGGCAGTTGTTGACACCTAATAAAAATTACATTAAACATAACATTGCATTTAGGATTAAACTTATCTTTCGAAAAATAAAAATAGAGAATAATAAATAACTTATAAAATAAAAAACATTTGGAGGAAGAATTTTTTTAAGAAAAAATTGGTTTTAAAAATCTTTGTTGTTGAAAATATATTTTCATTTCAAAATTCAAAAAAAATTCAGTTTTATTTTTATTTTCCACTTATTGACACCTAATTAGTTTTTAGAAATAAAGGATAATCTTGGTTTCAAATGATTTAAAAAAAAAAAAATTGAAATCGAAAATTAAACGGTCGTGTGATTTTGGAGCCTTTTATTGTTGGATGGTTGAGCGAATATCGCTCGATCTTCAACAATTCCGAGTCTTTCCTCTATAAAAAAGAAGGCAGGCTTCGGAATTAGGGGGGGCTTTTTCTTTCTTCACTCGTTCGAAAGAGAAGATCACAAAAAGAGCAAAGAAGGGGATGGCTTTTCCCCCTCATTTACTTTGATTTCATTTTCGTTTTCCTCTTGTCAAAGGACTGTTTGTCCTTTTTGCTTAAGAAAAGTACACAACAGTAAGGTGAAAATGACGTGAAGAAGACCTGAGGAGAGAGAAAGCAAATCACTGTGCTTCTTCTCCAAAGAGTCTCCACCGGACTCTTCCTTCCACCTGCAACCCTTGCGTCGAAGCCGTGCCGCCGCCCTTCTCCGACGCTCCACGCCGCGCCGCCGCACCAACACCATCACCCCCGAGCGCCACCCGACGCTGTCGCTCTAGCTCGCACCACCGGCCCCACGTTGCCGCTTCGCCTTTGCTCGAACACCACCGCTGCTCCGCCTCACCGCGCGGCCGCCGCCTCACCGCGTGGTGCCTCCAGCCCCGCTCCACCTCCCGAGTGACGCCCGAGCCGCGATTCTCCGCCTCCGACGTCCTCGCCGCATCCGCGCCCGCCGTGACGCCACGCCTGCATCACCACCGCGCCATTGCTGCTTTTCCGGTGAACATCGAGTAGACCGCCACCGCGCGACACTAGCAGATCGCCTCCACAAACCGTGACCCAGTAGCTCGCGCCCAGCAAACCAGTGATCCGCCCCCCTCACCGGAGTCTTTTGCCGGTCCGTTCTTCGCCGATCTCGCCCGCAACGGTCGCCGAGCCTCCTCGCACTCGACCGCGACACCGGAGTTCCGCCTTCGCCCGCAGATTCGGACTCGCCTCCACCTCGAGACTCATTCGTCCGCCGCCGCTGCAATCTCCCGCTTGGAACCCGACGCCACAAAGCCAGCAATCCAAAGACCCGCCGAGCTCGACGTCCAGTTCCCCGCCACCGCGCCACGAGCACCTACGCGACGCCGCAGTCTCGACCCGCACAGCCGCCGCTCCGACGCTCGCCGATCCACCTCTGCCCACACCGGATCGCGACCACCCTCCCTCTCCGACGATCACCCGACGTTGCCTTTTTGTTTTACCTCTAGGTAGTTTTATTTTCTTACTTTTATTTTTATTACTTGGTAGTTTAGGTTATTTCTTTATCTTTTATATTATTTTTCTGTTTATTTGATAGCTTTTTTAGTTTAGTTATTTAAACGTTGGGTGTTAATATTTGCAATCTCTATATGCATTATCCGTAGATTTTACCTCAAATTACTATAGTTATTAATTTGATCCGAGAGACATCGGGTCATTTTTTTAATTATACTAATTTTAGGTTTGTTTTGGTAGAATTTCAATTGTTAAATCACAAAAATTATTTAATTTGGTCCATAAGACTTCGGACCAAATTTTTAATTATTTTGATTCCTCGTTGTGATTATAGAGTTAAAATAATTGTTAATTTAATCCGTGAGACAACAGATTATCTTTTCGATTTTTTAATTCTTATCTTAGTTTTTTTGTAAAAATAATTACTTGTTTGAGAAAATGAAAATTTAAAAAAAAAATAGTGAAAAACTAAAATATTGCATGAGCATATAGGTCATATAGGTTTATTAAATTAAGACACGTAGGTTTAATAAGTTGACCTTTAGGTTTTTTTAGGATTTCATCCTTAGATAGTTTTTTTTTAGTCAGGATTTAAACTTTTTTATTTAGGGAAAGTTTGCATGATATATAAAAAAAATAAAAAATAATGGGTGTATTATTAACTAGCTTGCATAGTAGACACATTTAATTAGATTTTTGCATATTAGTGAATTAGGATTGCATCACATTAGGTATTTAGGTCTATACACATTTCACATTTTAAGCAACGCATTTTAGTTTTTTTTTTAAAGATTCATGTAGAATTAGGTTAATTTTCTTAATAAAAAATGTTATTTAGGTTATATAGATTTTATAATGTGCACGTTACATGTGGCATTTTAATTAGTGGGTCATAGTTTATTTTTTAGCATTCCTAATCATGTAGTCTTTTTAAAATATAAAAAAAAAAAACAAAAAATTAACATTGTTTCATTACGTTACTTTCTTTTAATAAAAATGATTAGGTTATTTTAAAAGAAATAAAAAATAAAAAAATAAAAACTCAAAAGTTATTTTCTTGGTTAATTAATAGGTTAGTTCATAATTAATTCCATTTCATATCATCATTATCTAGTGTAGGTTGCATACATTAAAAAATAAAAAAAAAAATCACAAAAAGAGTATGCATATAGAATTATCATGTCATTCGTCTTATATCATGAAGCGCATGCATATTTAGGATTTGTTTTTAATTTAGATTGCATACATATAGTTCAAATTAGGCCATATAAATTGCATCTTATATATCATTAAAGTAAAATTCATGCATATCAAAAATAAAGTAAGATTGCATCTAATTAGATATCATGCATTAAATTAGATATCATGTCATTTAGAAAAATCATGTTTAGGGCATGCATTTTTATTAATAGTTTTTTTTGTAAATGTTCTCTTTTAGAGATTGAACTTTAATAAAGTTATAGTTTTATAATTTCTTATGAATTTAGCATTTTGATTTATTGATTGTTATTTAATTGATTGTGCACTGCATAACCACCATTTGCATGTTAGTATCTTAGGTTAAAATTGATCAAGACTGCCTGCAAAAATGTTTTTAAAATAAAAGGTACCGAAAGGGCGTTAGACTAATCTAGCGGAACCATGTCCCCGGACTTATTGAATCTCTGGTTCGCAAAAATAAAGTATTCTCCCATACTTTATTTGGGTTTCTAACCAACCCTATTTGGTTAGTGGCGGCTCCGATTTGAATATAATTGCATGTTTAAATGGGTTAATTTTTTATCAAGTCGCGATTGATACGGCTTGGGAGGGTCCGTGCCAAGTCTTCGGACTTAGTAATCCATTAACCTAGTTTTTAGGTGATTTCCAAAAAAAAATTAGGTTGCGACAAGGAGTCCGCTTCCTTACTCTCTCAACAACATTGTTCTGATTTTTTGTTTCCATGAGGAACACCAGGTTAGGCCTCTCTCGAGCCACTAAGGCTCTAAAATGCTGGACTGTCAAGGGGTTACCCAGCCCTTGACAGTTCCAGCTTAATAGCTTCATCTTTGCTCTGGTGGCTTATTAGGGGCCCGTTTGGTTCAACTTTAGGGAAATGCCCTTAGGAGAATGCAAATACCTTTGAGGTAAAAGTGTTTTCCAAAATGCTAGACTGTTTGGTAAACTATAACTGAAAAGTGCTTTAGGGAAATGCAAGACTATTTGGTAAATATATATTTGAAAAGCCCTTTAATGTGACCAAATTAAGTATTTTAGTTTTAGTATTTTTAAAATTGCAAAAAAGAAACAATGACTATATAACCTTTTATATTTTCATGTTGAGAGTAATGTAAAAGATATATATTAGTAAATTTATTTAAAAATTATATTAAAAGAATTTGATTATAAATTAGATACAAAGCTCAAAAAATTAATTTTTTTAGTTTTAATATTTTTAAAATTGCAAAAAAATAAACAATGACTATATAACCTTTTACATTTTCATGTTGAGAGTAATGTAAAAGATATATATTAGTAAATTTATTTAAAAATTATATTAAAAGAATTTGATTATAGATTAGATGCAAAGCTCAAAAAATTAAGTTTTTTAGTTTTAGTATTTTTAAATTTGCAAAAAAATAAACAATGATTATATAACCTTTTACATTTTCATGTTGAGAGTAATGTAAAAGATATATATTAGTAAATTTATTTAAAAATTATATTAAAAGAATTTGATTATAGATTAAATGCAAAGCTCAAAAAATTAAGTTTTTTTAGTTTTAGTATTTTTAAAAGTACAAAAATAAACAATGACTATATAAGCTTTTACATTTTCATGTTGAGAGTAATGTAAAAGATATATATTAGTAAATTTATTTAAAAATTATATTAAAATAATTTGATTATAGATTAGATGCAAAGCTCAACTTTTGGCCTAGGGTTCTTTTAGGTTTGTTTTCAACTTTGACTAATTTTTTTTTTTAATTATTGTAGTATTAATCATCTTCATTAATTAATGATTATTCTAGTGTATTGATAAAAAGTTGGGCTATTGATTGTCAAAAGATAAAAATGACAAAAAAAAAAAGGTGAACCCAACATTTGCAAATGGTTTTTATTATTTTTTTAAAAAATAATAATAAAATCCAATGAAACTTCGTCGCCGATCAACGGCGGTTGGGGTGTGGGGAAGGTGATCGGTTTTTAAAAAAAGTCAACAAATGAACAAGAGAGGTGGACTTGCATTTCCGAAATGCTGAAAGCTCAAAGCAGTGGGGACTCGCTTTGGGTTTTCAAGATTTCAAATGCCAAAGATTTGGCCAAGGACACCTTTAAATGCTGAACCAAACACCTAAATTTTTTCCCAATGGGCTTTTAGTCTTGAAAGCCCTTTGGGAATGCTGAACCAAACGGGACCTAGGGCTAGCCACCAAAGCCCATGTGCTCGCCCCTTCCCAGGACTGAATAGGGGCATCTATCAATTGGTTTTCATCCACCACAAGTTCCTATGAAATTTTCTTCTCATAGGAACTGACTCGTTTTTTTTTTTTTTTTTTTTTTTTTTTTTTCCTGCTGGTGCTTTATATATTGTCTTTCCTTTTTTTTGAATTTTGTGAAGACATCTCAATCCCATCTTGAGAGAGAAGTGTTGTTTGTTGTTTTTCTGAGTTATGCCTTCTAATGATGCTCAATTGTTCTGTTTTCGCCGGTTGGACAGGAACAAGTGCTAGAGCATTTTAGTCTTCTTCCGCTGTTTCCATGGTTGTTTCTATCACCTCTGTTTGAGTCTCCATTACAACTTCTTCTTCTAGAACCGAAAGATCTAATTTACCATAAAAAGTCTTCTAGTAAAGGCTGATTTCTCTAACTTCCGCCTTGAGCCACGACCCATATCGGCTGGTTGATCCTAAGCTAGTCCAGTTTCTTCATAGGGTATTTTGGTACAGAAATTGGCATAATGCCCGATTCGACCACAAGAGTAGCAAAAGTGCAGAAGCCTTTCATACTTATAATCGATCCACCATTTTTTGTTTCCACAGGTTATCACAGTACCTGTTTTGAGTGAGTTGGACAGATTTAGCAGCACTCTGGCTTTTCCACTTTTCTTGGAGTTAGCACCTCTCGCCTCAATTTTTATCTCCTCTACTGTCCCCAGTTTAGAAGCTAAGAGGCGTATGGCATCTTCATTAACTTTGGCGCGAGGAAGACCTATAAAGTGAACCTAGACAGTGCTTAGGTATGTTTGGGTCACCTTCTTTAAGGACTAATAGATTACTCGCAAAAGACCAAGGTCCCGATTCTAATACCCTTCTTTTTTCTTCAATTGATTGGAATATAAACGAGAAGAAACCTGTATCAATTAGTTCGCATTTGACTGAATTAGACTTCCATGCTCTCTTCATAGTATTACTGAAGGCCTGGAAATTAACATTAGGCTTGGAATAGAGCTTGACATACAGGGTTAATTCACTTTGTTTCTGTTCTTCTGCTGGAATGTCGTCCCCTAGGTCCGTAAAGTCTTCTTCGGACCACAGATCTCCCATTCTCTGACACAGCGCCGCTAAACGAAGGTGGTTATCCTCTCTATCTGTCATTTTCTGTCTCCTGTTCTAGTCTAGCAGCTTACCACTTTGGTAATTTGGCTATGGAGTGAAGGGAGCTCGAGAGGTGGTTTTGAAAATAGGTATTTGACGAGGAACCGGGAGGATGCTCTTATGGGAAACTAGTATGCCCATTAGAAAGCACAGAAGCATCGAAAAAGCGCAACATCCTAGGGCTTCAAAATTCCAATGACAGGGAAAAGTTCCAGCTATACTGTCGCTGATGAGGCAGTGGTCGTACCTTGAGATGAGACTGGGAAAGGGAGCTAGATGTGTCGGAAAGCCTTCGCTAGACTTCAAGCGTTCATGGGTTGCCCTTCAAGAGGAGGATCGGAGGATGCACAACAAAGAACCATCGACACTTCTCTCCATGGGTGTCGTGCGGACGAAATAGTAACAGGATGAGGGCCTTTAATCTGGTGGTGTATGCCAGATGAGTAGCAGATTTAGGGTTTGCGATTTGGGGATTTTAGGGATTGAGAACAGCTATCACCTAGGGATAGAGAGGAAACTCAAACATTGTTGAGAGAGAATGTTCAATTGAGACATTGAATGCAACTTGTTGCTAGTTGAGGAATCTAAAAAGATGAGAGATGAATGGTATGAGTAACTATCGCTCAATTAGTTCTTATAAGCATACCAAGTATCCAATATACATATGTACAAAAGTTATCCATAAACTTAATAATCCCAAATCCAAAACATAATTTACGTACAATTATCTTTTCAATACAGTTTGAATAGTTAAATACAATCAAAATGAATAGTGAGTTACGGCAAAGTGGATAGTGGAATACTATCAAAATGAACAGTAGAATACAGTCATACCCATTTAATTGACCACATCAAAATAAACATCAATGATGCATTATATTGATCAATATCAGATTACACATCAAGCCATTCCATTAATCAATTGCATGCTCAAACCACACATAATGATCCGATCCATTGATTGATTTCAATCAAATCAATGATCCATTCTATCGGTCAATTTTATACTCAATATCCAACCATGATTACAACATAAAGCCTAGTGACAAGATAACTAAGATTACTCTTGGTTGAGTCTCTCCACATATTTTTTTTGGTAAGAAGTCTCTCCACATATATTGTCGGTGGCTTAGCCCAAAAATGTTATGAAAATTGTATGCATACTTGAAAATCCCATGGCAATAATGAGCATCAAATCATTAATATCATTCTCCAATAATTTACAAAACCAATCTAGAATTCGTACCCTAAATCAATTTTTTAAATCAAAATATATAATATTTCACAACAAAAACATTTCTTATCGAATGTCTCCAAAGAGACACGACGAATATCTTTCATAAACCAAGTTCACAAATCAGTACATATAGCCTTTCTGCAGTCCCTTTTATAGAGGAATTTCCCAAACCATCTTCCTATTGTCCAAAAAAATGCATTACCATGCCATTTCAAATTAAACAAAAGGACAGTAAAAGCCCAATCTGAATTTTATGCAACATATAAGCTTCAAAAAGCACTTATTTATTTATTTATTATAAAAAGCATGTTGCGCCATGACTTTCGTAATTCGTAATTATGATCTAAGACACGAGTTTACAAAATCAAAAAGAAATAAGCATCGCTCGCTCGAGAATACCCAACCAAATAGCGAAAGTTACCTCGACTTTGTTAGCTTTCTATATTTTTCTCTTTTCTCTCTTCGTTTCGCGCCCGCCTCTGTCTCTGTCTCTCTCTCTCTTATTTTTCTTCGCCCTCTTCTCTTTTTGTTTTTCTCTCGTTTACGAAGACTCTCTTCTCTATTATTTCCCTCTTTGACTCTCTTCCTCTCTCTCTCTCTCTCCCTCTCCCTCTCTTCTCTCTTTTTCTCCTTTCTGTTTTCTTCTCCCTCTCTCGTTCACGCTCACGTCTCTCCCCTCTCTTTCTCTCCTGTTTTTTTTTCCCATCTCTTTTTCCTGTTTCCTTCCCCTGGTCCCCTCATTGTCTCCCACTCTCTCTCTCTCAGTTATTACAGCGAGGGAACTCTAGACTTTGTGGATCAACACCTATGCTTTGTGAAGGGAAGGGGGAGAAGAATCCCTTTGCATGATGCGGTCGTGAACGGAGAGCTCGATGTCACGATGGTACTGCTCTCCGCTTTGCCCGAGTCCGTCAAAGAGACAAACGCTCTAAGGAGAGGGCGCTTCAGCTCGCGGTGAAGGACGACTGGTTTAACGTGGTCGTTGTGTTGGTGGAGCATGGCATAAGAAGGAATAGGTGATCAATCAATAGGACAACAAAGGCAATACTGTCTTGCATCTCACTGCTGCCGCTGAAATTTCGAGGTAGGTTCCCCTTTTTTTATCGCACTTTTCTTGGCACATCATTTCACTGAAATTTTATATAGCTTGGATATGGGTCGGGTCAGTCAGGTACGAGCCAGGAAATCTGTATTACGATAAATGAGTCGTAACGGGGTTAAATTTATTAATTTGAGTATCGGATCATTTATGACCCGACCCAAACCAGACCCAATCAACCCATTTGATAGGTCTACATTTCAGTGAAGGTGTTATTTTGGTATCTCTAGAATATGTAAAATTCTTCTTAGGAATTTGGCATCCCTACCATACACCAGAATATTTTCTATATTTTCTAACTATCTGTATGTCAATGAGTACAAAACGAAGATGGAAAAAAATTGCAGGTGGTTGACTTCATGCTTCCTTGGCATGCTATGGATTTCGAGGTCGTAAATGCGTGCGCCTCGAACGAGGTGGCTTGACGCCTCTAGATGTCTCAATTCTCTCACAAAGGGGGAGCAGGAGATAGAGAGATGAGTGAAATTCACGCACGGACTGGAGCCATTCACAGAAGAGGACGATCAAGCACGCCCTCTTCACCACCAGTCTCGGTGGACGACGATGACTGTATCCAGGGAGCTGACAGTCGTCAAGCAGATAGGAAACGACCAACTAATCATCCTCAATCATCAATGGGCGACACACGCAATGCCCTGCTGGTCGTCGCTGCGCTCATTGCTAGCACCACCTACCAAGCCGTGATTCAACTTCCAAGCTTTATTATGAAAGTTGATTCCACAAAAGGTTTCCACGCATATTATGCATCTATGATAGCTGGTCCTCTTGGCACGGACTTGGCGTACATCATCTTCATGAGCTGCAACACATTCGGATTCTTGGTGTCAGTCCAGATGATCGTTTGCCTCACCAGAGATCTCCCTGTCAGGCTGCCGTTGTTACTCTCCGTGACCACAATGGTTCAAACTTACTACTGCTTCACGTTTTACCTACCATTCACATTACAGGACAAAGCATTTGGTCTAAAAAACGTGGAATTGTTGAGCGTGCTGCCAGTAACGATGTCAATTCTTCTTCTACTGGCACAGAGGCCGTTGGCACTAGCTTTAGATATTTGCTTGGAAAGGCTATCTCGGTTTAACCTCCTAGGGGATATGTACAGTCTGAGGACCCACTCTGTCATTGTTAAGGATAGAGAGATTGGAGAAATTAACGCACCAGATGGAGCCAAACACAGAAGAACCAACTCGCACGCTTCAAGACTAACCTCGGAGGAAGATCAATCAGATGGGGAACCGGTTGCAAATTCGAAAATTTTGAACAAAGAAAGAGAGTCGATAGGAGACACACGCAACGCCCTACTAATTGTCGCCGCACTCATCGCAAGCGCAACCTACCAAGCTGCACTTCAGCCTCCAAGCTTTAGGACAAAAGTTGATGATCATTCAACAAAAAGCTTCCTTGCATACTATGCTTCTTGGGTGACTCATCCTCTTGGCAGGGACTTTGTGTACATTGGCTTCATAAGCGGCAACACATTTGGACTCTTGCTATCGATCCAGATGATCATTTGCCTCACCAGAGATCTCCCTGTCAGGCTGCCGCTGTTACTCTCCGTGACAGCACTGGTTCAAAGTTACTACTGCTTCACGTATTACTTGCCATTCACATTACTCGATAAAGCGTTTGGTCTGATAAACGTGGAACTGTTGACCGTGCTGCCAATAATGACATCAATTCTCCTTCTACTGGCACAGAGGCCGTTGGCACTAGCTTTAAATTTTTGGTTGGAAAAGCTTTCTTGCTATAACCTCCTAGGGAACATGTACAGTCTGGGGACCCAATTTGTTGATAATAGAGAAGCTGGAGCTGAACATCGAAGAGGGAGATCAAATTTGCCTACTTCAAGACTACTCTCAGAGGAAGATCAATCAGATGCCAAATCAGCTACAAATGCTCCCCAATCATTATATTGTTCCCCATCGAAAAATTTGAACAAAGAAAAAGAGTCAATGTGTGACATACGCAATGCCTTGCTGGTTGTCGTCGCACTCATCGCAAGCACTACCTTCCAAGCCGTGCATCAGCCTCCAAGCTTTACAAGAAAGGCCGACAGTAGTTCCATGAAAGGCTTCCTCGCATCCTATGAATCTTGGATGACTGGTCCTCTTGGCAGGGACTTAGCGTACATCACCTTTATGAGTGGCAACACCTTTGGACTCTTGGTGTCGGTCCAAATGATCATTTGCCTCACCAGAGATCTCCCCATTAGGCTGCCGCTGTTACTCTCCATGATTGCAATGGTTCAAACTTACTATTGCTCCACGTATTTCCTGCCGTTCACGTTACTGGACGAAGAGCTTGGTCTGAAAAACATAAAATTGTTGAGCATCCTTCCGGTAATGATATCATTTCTTCTTCTACTAGCACAGAGGTGGTTGGCGCTAGCTTTAGATTCTTGCTTGGAAAGGCTTTCTCATTTTAACCTCCTTGAGGATATGTACAGCCTACAGACCCTATCCGTCATTGTTAATGGTAAAGAGATCAGAGAAAATAACGCACCAGCTGGAGCCAAACTCCGAAGAAGAAGAACCAACTTGCTCGCTTTAAGACTAGTCTCGGAGGAAGATCAATCAGATTGGGAAACAGCTGCAAATTTGAAAATTTTGAATAAAGGAAAAGAGTCGATAGGTGATATACGCAATGCCCTGCTAGCTGTTGCGACACTCATCGTGAGTGTGACCTACCAAGCCGTGCTTCAGCCTCCAAGCTTTGAGATAAAAGTCGATGATAATTCAATGAAAGGCTTCCTCGCAAATTATGCATCTTGGGTGACTGGTCCTCTTGGTAGAGACATTGCCTACTTCGGCTTCATAACTGGCAATACATTTGGACTCTTGCTGTCGATCCAGATGATCATTTGCCTCACCAGAGATCTCCCCGTCAGGCTGCCGCTATTACTCTCCATGATCGCGCTGGTTCAAACTTACTATTGCTTCACATATTATCTGCCGTTCACGTTACTGGACAAAACGTTTGGTCTGATAAACGTGGAATTGTGGACTGTGCTACCAATAATGACGTCAATTCTTCTTCTACTAGCACAGAGGCGGTTGGCACTAGCTTTAAATTTTTGGCTGGAAAAGCTTTCTTGGTTTAACCTCCTTGGGGATATGTACAGTCTAGGGACCCAACCAGTCATTGTTACTGATAGAGAAGCTGCAGCCGAGCACGGAAGAGGAAAATCAAACTCACCTGCTTCAAGACTACTCTCGAAGGAAGATCAATCAGATGTAGAACCAGTCACAAGTGCTCCTCAGTCATTATCATATTCCCCATCGAAAAATTTGAACAAAGAAAAAGAGACGATGGGTGACAAACGCAACGCCCTGCTGGTCGTCGCTGTGCTCATCGCGAGCACAAGCTACCAAGCTGTGCTTCAGCCTCCGAGCTTTACAACAAAAGTAGACAGTAGTTTTACAAAAGGCTTCCTCACATACTATGCGTCTTGGGTGACTTGTCTTCTTGGCAGGGACGTTGCGTACATCGCCTTCATGAGTGGCAACACATTTGGACTCTTATTGTCAATTCAGATGATCATTTGCCTCACCAGGGATCTCATTGTCAGGCTGCCACTGTTACTTTCCGTGACCGCAATGGTTCTAACTTACTATTGCTTCACGTGTTACCTGCTGTTCACGTTACTGGATAAAGCGTTTGATCTGAAAATGGGGGAGTTGTTGAGCGTGCTGCTGCTAGCGACACCAATTCTTCTTCTATTGATACAGAGACGGTTGGCGCTAGCTTTAAATTTTTGCTTGAAAAGGCTTTCTCAGTTTAACCTCCTAGGGGATATGTACCGCCTAAAGACCTAATTCATTGTTGGTAATGATGGTATAAGGTTGAGCTAAGAAATGCAAGCTTCATAAATATCGAATGGAGTTTACTTGACAAGGACAGATATTGATTTACTGTCCTTAATTCTCTACAGTTGATTGTGTATGTCCCCAAGTGATTCAATGTATCGTATTTTCCTAAGAATATGTGTCGCCAGATATCAGATCGATGTCCTTGATTCTCTGCAGTTGATTGTGTAGTGTCCACAAGTAATTTGCTGTGCGTATTTTCCTAGTAGATGTTTCCTGAGTTTATAGCACATTTGTGACTTCACGGACAGCAGTCGAGATTCTGAGATAAGGTTGCGCAAGTTTTCTTCCAAGTACTCATTTGGTCTTTGCTTCTTCAGATGAATGGGCCATCAAGAGAACATGTTTTCTTCGAACACATAGAACCACAAGTCATGCTTGGAGGAGGGCCTGCACCATATTGTTCACATTCACCATTGTTAGTCATGTTTAGAGCAGATAAGTCCACTCAAATGGACCCACGATTGATCGCAGCAGCTCAGAGGCACAATATTGATGAACTGAATGACTTGATCGCAAGCAATGCACTCATCTAGAGGAGACGGCTCTCCAAGGAGCCTAGCACACACCATAGCATGTCGCCCGTGTTGTGGGCCATTTGGATTTGGTCATGGAGCTTCTCATGTGACAGCCTGAATTTTCAGATTTCGTTTTCGATTAAATAAATCGAGCATTTCATCGACGCGCCGATAGTGTTATTCTCTGAGCTGATCACTCATGAGATAACTGGACTATCTGGGGAAGCAATTAAGGAATCTAAATGCAATGGACTTGAGAATTTGACTAGGAATCGATTGCTCGATCGTGTTGGTCTGCAAGGGTCATTACGGCACTGTCAGAAATCGATCAGAGACTAGAGATAGGTCGATTCAATTGAGTTATGTGATCAGAGTGTAGGTGATTCCACCTAATTGCAAAATTCTCGTCAAATGACACTAGACCGATTTTTCTGTCATTTTGGTACCCGGTGTCCATATATGAAACCTCGAGATTTTCACGACAATCGAGAGTCGCCAATGTGTCGAAGATGCACTATGTGACTCGAGATAAATCAATCATAGGTCAATTGCACCAAAAATTCATAAAAACTACCCGGTAGACTAGGTCACGCTAAAATCGCGTCGGATTAAAATTAACCGCAAATTTGAATCTGATTTCAGAAATTGAAAGTCTTATCATGTCATGATCTATTTTAGGAACGTCGACTCATCCTCCGAAGAATTTTCGGAGATTCCGAGATTTTTACTGAAAATCGATTCGAACGCCGCGGAAAATTAACGAAAATTCAGATGGGCTAAGTCGATGGAAATTTGGACTTTCAAGCCGAGCCTTTGGGTGTCGAGGACTTGTAGAAAATTTTATGGGCTTTTTCTTTGGAAAATTTGGACGTCGATTTGGGAAATTTCATGAAGAAATTGGAGCCAAAATTTAAGGAAATTCGGAATTGGATTTTGGGCAACAAAATTGGCTTCAATTTAAGTTAATTGGTGGGAAATTATTATTGGAAAGTATTAGGGGGACCAAAGGTGATATGTATAAAGATCTAGGGGACAAAGCATTTAATGTAATGGGATAATTCTATTGACTTTTGGCCCTTCTTCTTCAATACACTCCAGCTGGTCCCTTTTCTTTTTCCTTCGTCCATCATCTTGCGTCTTCCCCCACTACCGAAGCCACCGAGTTCTCCCTCCACCGCTTCTGCCAGCCATATCCATTTGCCTCCATGGGTCAAAGTTCTTCAAGCAATTTGTGGCGTTGACTCCTTGAAGCCCCATGCGTCCAGCAGACCGCTCGAAGCCCCCCACCAATTCTTTCATTCGGTCGCTCTCTCTCTCTGCTCTGTTTCTTTGCCGCGGCCTACTAACCGAGCAAGCTCAGTCCACGCAGCTGTCCCACCATTGATTTCTTTCCATCTTCCACGCCCAAAGTCCTCCACCGAAGGCCACCTCCTCCTTCGTCCAGCATCAACGTTCGACAGCCAGCTTAACCGAAGTCTTAGCTCGACGCCAGCTGCTTCGATCCTGCCGTGTTGTCTCCCATCTTTGCTCATGGATCTGCCCGCATCAACGGCCCAAGCGAATTTAGGCCCAGTCCAATGAAGCCTGCAGCATTTCGGCCCAAAGAGTCAGCCCATCTCAGCCCATTAAGTTAGTCCAGCAAATTCAGCCCAAGTGAACTTTAGTCCAGCTCGGCCCATTAATTGAGTTCTTGGGCCCGTGAAGTAGGCCTAGCCTGCAACCAAGCCTAAGCCCGAGACTAAGCCCATTGTTTGCTATGGGCTTGCAAGGCCTTTGGGCCCGGTCCGAGAGTCTGCCGCCGCCGCCAAAAATTCGGATTTCGGCTGCCGTTGCGCCGTCGTCGTGATGAATCGGTTTCCGCAATTAACCGGTGAGTTTATGCACTAAACTCTTCTTAGTAGGCTAATGACATCTAAGGGGTGTTTAGTTTAATTTAATTAAGAATTAGATGATTGTTTAGATTAAATTAGTGATTTAGTTATTCAATTATGCATGTTAGGTGGTTAGACTAGATTAAGTGAGGCCTAGATAAATTGTGTTATTTATCTAGAAGGATTCGGGAATTTTCTGAGCCCGTATCAGTATTTAATTTAGCAATTTTGGCCTAGGATGGTATTTTTAGTATTTAAATTGATTTATGTAATTAAATTTGGTAATTATTTAATTATTAAATATTTTCCGGAAATTATACCGGAAGAGCCGCTCGATAGAATTTCGAGCTGATCGCAGTGGTGTGTTTAGTTTATGTAATTGAAAGCTGTATTGTTGAATTGAGTGATAATTGTGATATATATGTATTTTAATTAGAAATACCGAGTGTCGGGTGTTGACACCAAAAGTGGTCTTTAAGTACCAAATCAGCTTAAGTGAGCATTGATCAGCCTAGGCAAGCAATATAGATCTATAACAGCTTCGGGGAGCATTAACACCAATATAGGTCTATAGCAGCTTCAGTGAGCAAGAATACTCTAACAGCTTCGGTGAACACTTTAGATATCAGCTTCGGCGAGCATTATAGTTATTTAGTAGCTTTGGTGAGCAAAGGTTATTAGCAGGCTCGATGAGCAATAATTGATCTAGTCACTTCGGTGAGCAAAGTTTAGACATCAACTTTGGAGAGCAATGATATATGAATATATCTAATTCAGCTTAGGTAAGCAGTGTCCGAGTCAACAGAATTCATAGATGACATCAATGACATGAAGTCGAATGAGTCGACTGATTGATGGTTGAGTTGAATTAAATTGAATTGAATTGAATTGAATTGAATTGTTTGGTCGAGTATTTGATTGTACTGATCTGCAGGGTGGAACTGAGGCGAGATAAGTCCTCTATGCTAAATGCGTGATTGTGTGGTTAGGACTTAGGACGCCTCTAGGTGTATTACCCTTCTAATCGGGGTTTAGAGTATGGACTTGCTGAGACATTGTCTTACTGGTTATTGAATAACCATTTTTAGGTCCTTAGAAGGTGGTCGTGGAGGACCAAGGCCCCGAAGTCTGAGGAGGTGGAGTATGGAGGATCAGCGGATGTGTCCTATTAGTATGTCGTAGGACGGCCTCTTTTAAGAGTCGATCTTTTTGTAGGCTTTCGACTAAATTTGTTTTGTACCTGAATCTTGTTGTTTATAAAAGTGTGCTTTTGTGAATTGATATCTTGCTTTTCTATCCTAAGATGGTTACTGTCAGGGGATATTTATTCGCTTCCGCATGTGTAATAAAATAGAAAGGGTCGGCGACTCGTCCTGGGAAGTCGCAAAATTTTATCAACCAGAGAGGGATGGACACGTGCTCGGGGTTCGGGGCGTGACATCTCAAATTGATGCCGAAGGTTGTAGAGAAGTGAGTAATGATCGCCAAGAGCAATGATCGGTCCATTTTGTTGTGATAGGATTTGCAGGATCCATCTCTGTGACATCCCAAAAATTTGACCCGTTTCGATAAAGTGAAATGGGCTTTTCGTCGACGTGTCTACGGCCCTATTTCTCTGAGCTGATCACTCACGAGTTAACCAACCCATTGAGTGAAGCCGTTAAGGGATGTATCTGCAATGAAAATCCCTAAAAGCTACTTAATTGATTGGATTGGACTAAAATCGCGTCTGATTGATTTTAACCACGAAATTGAACTCGATTTCGGGAATCGAATTTTATGCGCGTCATAATTCTTATTTTTAGGACATCGTCTCATCGTCCGTCAATTTATTGACGAGTCCGAAATTTCGAATAAGAAATTATCGGAAGAAAATTTGAGGATCGGAAGAAAATAAAAAGAAAAAAAGGAAATAATTGGAATAATTAGAATAGTAAAATTATTTTACTATTTGATTATTATTATTTTATTTTTCTTCCCTTTGTATTTTCCTTTTTCTTTTCTTTTTTCTCTCTCTTTCCTTTCTCTTTTCTCTCTCTCTCTCTCTCTCTCTCTCTCCCCTCCCCATCCGTGCGAATGCCCCCCAAGCCAAATTCTTTTTTTCTTCTTCCTTCTTATCTCTTTCTTCTCTCTCTCTCTCTTTCCCCCTCACCCCACGTGACAAAAGCCCCCTCCCTTTTCTTCTTCTTCTTCTTCTTCTTCTTCTTCTTCATGGAAGTGAAGCAAAACCAGAAATTGAAGAAGAGAGAAGCAGGAGCTCGCCGCCAGCCACCCGCCGCCGCACCGCACCGCGCTGCCGCACCGCCCTGCGCCTCCGCGGCTGCGCCGCACCGCGCCGCCGCACGCCCGAGCTCCGCCCCCACGTGCCCAGCCCGCACGCCCTAGCCGCTGCGCACGTCGCCCCGGCCGCTACTCGAACCCCCCGGCGTCCCCCCTTGCTGCCCATCGACCTCCCCTCGCCGCCTCAGCCACCGGAGAAGCTCCGGCCAGCCCTCCACAGCAAACCGCGAGTGGGTTTCCAGCCCACTTCGGGCCCGCTTGGGCCACTTCCGAGCCCTGCACCCGACACCCCCGCTTTGGGGTTTGTTGTTCCTCGAGTCGAGCCCGTCGATTTGGTACCAATTTCGCGCGATTCCGGTGGGTAACCACACTAACGCTTGCTTAGTGGGTTAATTATGCTTAATTGGTTGTTTAGTGTGTTTAATTAAGCTTGAGTGTTTTGATTAGGGTTTATTAGTTGATTTTGATGCAAATTAGTTAAATTGAATGCATATTTAGCAAGTAGACATGGTCTACTATTTATTGAGGGTAGCCCGGAATTTTCCGACCCTTTATCGGGCTTCAATTTGATATTTCGGGCCTAAGTGGAACTTTTGGCATTTAAATATTATTTTTCGAAATTAAATTAAATAATTATTTATTTTCCGAAAATTCAACTTGGATAGCCAGCGACCGGAATATTATGCGATGATCGTGACGCAGCCCATTTATTTAATTGAGCTTTATATTGCGCTGAATTGAATTTATGGTAATTATATATTTAATTCTCGAAATTAAATATTTAATTATTTATTTTCTGAAAATTCAAGTGTGATGGCCAGCGACAGAATATTACGCTGAGGACAGTGGTAAAGTCCGTTTATTTAATCGGACTGTATTTTGAGCTAAATTGAATTTTTAATATTTATTATTTAATTTTCGAAATTAATTATTTAATTAATTATTTGTCAGAAATTAAGGCTGAGATGGCCGACGACTGAAATCTCGTGCTGATTGTCGTGGCGCAGTCCGTTTATTTATTTGAGCTCTACGTTGCTTGAAATTAATTAAATTGTGATATTTTAGGGGTTTGCCCTAAATTGATTGGAATTGATTGAGATTGAATTGTTGTTTGGATATTGGCCAAGTTTGTTTATTTAGCATTCTTATGCGTTTTTGAGTCGTAAAGTATGTGGAAAGGTGAGAATGAATCAGAAGTACCTTGGGGTTGGACTGATCAGGTACAGTGTATGGACCTACTTGGTTCGGTGACTAAGGATGTCACTGGCGAAAATGACGTCTTAAAGAACGCACATATCGGTCTAGTACTCACATTGTTATAGACGTGCATGGTTCGGTGATGGGGAAGATCACTGGCGAAAACGGCGCCTTAAAGAACGCATACACTTGTCTATTAAACACATTATTATAGGCATGTGTGGTTCGGTGATGGAGAAGATCACTGGCGAAAACGGCGCGCCTTAAAGAACGCACACGCTTTCTGGTGAGTACTTGGTTGTAGGCATGCGTGGTTCGGTGATGTGGGATATCACCGCGAAAACGGCGCCTTAAAGAACGCATGCGGTTGTCTAGTGGATTAATCATCTTGGCGAACTTGACGCCCGAGTGCACTATGGGAGATTTTGTGGTGTGGAGTCAATGACCTAGAATGGTCCGTCTGACATGTAATCGACTAGTTCGATTGACAGTGATTTGATTGATTGTTCGCTGTGAATTATGAAATGTTGTATATAACCTTAAATTGCAGGTTGAGACTGAGGCCAAGGTAAGTCCTCTAACTCGTGCTGTGCTTAGGCAACCGAGTAGTGTATTGGCTCCCTAATTGAGTCTTAGTGGGGTAGAACTCGCTGAGACGTAGTCTCATCCCGGTTGTGGGATAACATTTCAGGACCCCGATGAGGAGCTGAGGAGGAGGAAGCTGAGATGGAGAAGGATTTTGGAAGAAGAAGATAGCATAGGGAGGGATCTTGAGTGCGATCCGGATGGACTGAGATCCCATCTTCTTTTGTGAACTCTTTTGATGTGAATAGAACTAGAGTAAAGAGTTGTGAATAGTTGTGAAATACTATGGTTTGTATTTTGTATAAAAGTTTGGTTATGAGTTTCAATATGAAAGTATGGCCCTACTTTTCTATCCCATTGTTTTATTGTCTGGGATTTTCTTTATACTTCGCTTGCGCATATCAAATGAACAGGGGTTGGCGATGCGTCCCGGGACGTCGCTCTTAATCGACCCGGGTGAGGGATGGGCACGTGTTCGAGGATCGGGGCGTGACAATCTCCATGATTTCTCCACGAAGATCTTCAACCTCTGCAAAATGTTGTCTCAATCCTGCATGGCATTGTGTGCTTTCACTTTCCACTTCTTGAGCTCCTCTTCATTATTCGGCGGTCTAATGTCACGACCTTCCAATCAGGTTTCATATATCTTGCTCAAGCAAATATCAGCCGCATCTGAATGCTCCAATGTATTATTTAGGTAGATATGATGGAGGGGTGGTGGAGAAAAACAAAAGACACGATAGATGAAAATGCGTTAGGTAATCAATGACTTTCAAATACATGTGTTAGGCAATCCACACTATAATAAAGTTGAAAAATAAAAAGAAAATTCAAATTTTCACTAAAAGTTAAAAAAACAAAAAAAAAATCCCCTTACTAAAATAACAGTGAGGTAACCAACGGCTTTTTTATAATTATTTGAGTAGATATGACTATTTAAACATTGAATGATAATGAATTATTTTCACAGATAACATTGAAATTAGGCCATTGTCGGTCACATTTTTTTCAAAAAGCCTAGCTAATCTCATTAACCATGTAGTGATCCAAAATGATATTAAATGATCTAATAATTGTCACATTTTATGTTCTAAATAATGGAATATGTACCAGGCAAATTTTCATTCCTTCACTATGACCAAGCAGTTTTCAACGACAAAGAATAAAGAGGTTTTTCTTTCTTTTTTTTTTTTTTGGGAATTGTAAAACTTTAGAAGCAAGGACTTTTTATTGGGGAAAAGTACTACAAAAATCCTAAACATATTACACTCATACCAATTTATTCCTAAATATTTAAATTGGATCAATTTAATTATAAACATTTTCAATTTCGTATCAATTCAATTCATTCTGCCAACTTTGGCCGGCAACGCCGATGTGGATGGCAAGCAGTGTCCAAACATTGACGACAATTTTTTAATAACTTTTTTTTTTTTTTACTTTTCCTTTTTCCTTCTACGAGGAAAGTCCAAAGAGGAAGAAGAAGGAAAGACAAGGAAAAATAAAAGAAAAATAAAAATTTAATAAAAAATTGAAAAAATAAAAATCATTAAAAATTGTCATGTCGGCGTCTAGCCAACGTCCATGTCAACGCCAACTGGCTAAAATTAGTTAGATGGACTAAATTGGTACTAATATGAAAATGTTTAAGACTAAATTGGTCCAATAAAAAGTTTATGACTGAATCAGTACCAATGCAATAAATCTATGACTTTTTGGTACTTTTACCCTTTTTATTGATTAAACCAATTCCTTTTCGTTGCTCACTAAATTACACTTAGAAGGCGAATTAGGAATTAGCTGTTAAGTCCGACTCTCATGAATATTCCTTTGTTTTTCATGATTTATATTTCTTCTGCAATTGTAAACTGTCGTAGATAATCGGAATGCTGAGCTTCATCATTGTTTGAAGGTGCTGTCTTTTCTATTTCCTTCTCGGAGGATAGTCCCTTTTTTACTTGCCATTGGAGGTTCAAAGGGGGGACTTGAAGCAAGTGGAAACCTCCGCCATCTTCTCATTCGCAATTGTAACTTCTTGCTATTTTCCATTCAAAGTTTATATTAATGACTCCTATATGGTTGGGAATCCGTAGGTGTGGAATACATTATCTGATGCAGCTGTATCCCAAAGATTCGGAAACTACAGCGAGCTGAAAAAGGCAGAACCTGATTCTTGATGCTGCCAAATGAGAACATGGTAAAAATATCTTATATGTTCTCGTTGGTGTGCTTGCTCAGTTCTTTGAGCGCATTGAAAGGCTTGCAGTCGGGTAACTCTAGGGTCGAGTCATGCACTTGTAGGAGCATGTTACTAGGCATTTTAAATGTATCCGCCTTATTTTTAGTTTTGAGAAGAAAGGCAAAGTGTTATTTCCTTAGGGGGTCCGGAGAACAAGTGTTTCGCATGATATATGAAACTAATGCAGTAGTGTTGTTTTGACTCAGAACCCTGATCAAACAGTAGTTTCACGCATCGACTTTGGAATCCATGTAATTGTTAGAGTGAAAATCATTCAATTGAAAGGATAGGATGCGATGAGGTAGGATCTCTCGGGGTTTTCAATCAATCAGAGTCTTCTTTGAGGGAGTCAACCTTTTGTGCACCTGGAAAACTTCAAGTGAAGCACATCAAAAACCTACTTGAGATTCAAGTCATAGGTACGTTGTCATTGCAAGACTTCCATATTGGAGGGTGCAAAGCTATGGAAAAGCTAAGTGGTTTATCGGGCTTGAAGAACTTTCACCATCTGCGCATCTATGCGTGCTCTAGGCTGTAGATTGTTGAGGGTCTTGCCAGACTAGAGTTTTGATTGTGTTGGTTGTCTACAAGTGTCCTTCACTAGAAACATTGCTTGATATATCGAAGCCGAAAATATAGGATAAGTGCCAAATTCAAGTTAGACTGTACATGGAGTCCCTTGACTCTGAATCAGAGATGAACAAAATCCAATTCCATGACAGCTGACTGTGAAACGGAGACAAACAAAGTGCCTCAACCAGGATTGTTGCGACATCAACGAATTTTGCTCAAATATGACTAGATGTAAATTTTTTTAATAAATTATCCAAACCTAAGCGGTGAGAAGCATGCCCTTGCTATCTATCATATGACAGGTAAATTTATAGAACGTTCAAGAAGTAAATCAACAATGCAAATTAACCAAGAATTACAATAGCCAGCAACCAGCCCATAGAATCATCTCTTCACCTGAAATTGTCTAGGATTCTCAAGCCTTACCTACCGTAGCATACCAAAAATCCCCATATGTGAGGGGATATCTGATAGGTGATGTTGGTATAAAGCAGATTTATGAGAATGAATTAAAAGCAAAAGAATTTTGCCGGATAACTTTTCAAATCATTCATTTAGATGGATTGATGGAGAAGAAGCAATACATATATATGTGTGTGCGCGCGCGCGTGAAAATACACATATTTATTGTTGTATATGATCAAACTCAAATGTCAATTCTTCCAATGGAGAATTTGCCACATGTTTATTGTGGTAACTGGAAAACAATAGGGTGAAATTTAAAACACATGAAACTTACAACTCAACCGTTGCGTCAAGATTTGAACAATGCATTCAGACTCCAAAAGTGCAGGGCTTTTTCCTTCTCAATGAACCCGTTGGATCATGCTATGCTCCTTGGATGGCCCAAAATCTACTCCGTTAGCTTGCCTAACTAACAAAAGCGCTTTGATTAATCGATAAGTCTTGAATTGGGCTTGTGAGTAGATTGTCGTAAATGGAATTTTCACGCATAGATCCTCCTGAGTAACTAACTTGAAATGCGGGACTTTCGCCTACTTTTTGCCTTTTTTTGCAATAAGCCCAAGGTAGTTTTCCATCTAGTCATATTCATTTCCTCGCGTAAAGATGAAGCTTGGCGCACAATTTCGGAAGGAAACCCTCCAATAGCTTCGGCAATGTCCAAAGACAAGCCGAAATATTCGGAGACATCTCGGGCTGCATCCCCTTGGAAAGCATGCAAACAAAAGAGTTTATGAGCATGCCGTTGATCCATCGGTTTAACCGTGTATTCTTCAACTGCTCCAACGTCCAAAGCCTTGAAAATATTTTTTTTGTTTGTTGTCACAATGATTCTACTTCCCACACCAAACCAAGTAAGCTTCCCGGTCAATGCTTTAATTTGTTCATCATTGTCCACACCGTCAAGCACAATGAGAACCTTCTTATAACGACATAAACTTGCTATTTCTTCAGTCTCTTCACTGGAAGATTCATGTGGTGCATGTATTTGTCTTTTAAGGTCAGCGATCAATTTATCTCGTGAAAATTGAACTCCTTCCGACCTAATTTCTAGGAAGCTATGTGCATCAAACAATTTATGCATCTTGTAAAAGACAGCCTTTGCAAGGGTAGTCTTTCCGACACCTTGCTCACCCCATATTTCAACACCGCGTACCTCTACTCCTTGTACTTTGATCGCTCGGATCTCGCGGTAGACAACACCAAGCTTTTTCATCATCCCTTGAACATGATGATCAATTCCAACCAGTTTGTCGTCCGCATATGACGCACGTTGGTAATCCTCCCTCAACAATCGCTTCACACCTGCAACAACTTCTTCTACGAGCTTGCCCTCGGCCCTGCAAAACGGAAGTGATGCAGCACAAGGATGACGAGAAAGTCACCAGAAATATTAAAAAATAGACAGAAATGAAAGTGGGGAATGGACCGACAAAAATTAAATCAACCCCCACGGTCTATTCTTATGATTTGTTAAATTTTCGATCCTGATCGATATTTTTACAAATATATTTATTCAAAAAGGTTTGGGTTCATTTTCACATCATCCTGCACTTTTTATTTTTATATATTTAGGAAAGAAAAAGGAAACCAGAAGTGAAAGCATTACCCACCCATTGTGGTTCTCCCGAGTAAATCCCTTTAATGTCCCGATCTCTCGAAGAACCTCCCTCCATGTTTTGATGGTACCTGAGTCGACTCGCTGTCTTTCCTGATGTCTCAAAAAGGCACGTTCATAATCCCCCGACTGGTGTCTTACTTCCCAGGGTTTAACATCATAGAAAATCGGGATTAATGTCTGTCCATTTGTTTTTCTGCACTCCCGCATTTCTACCAGCTCCTTGAGGCAAAATTTACTGGAAGCAAAATTTTTGGAAAAGATGGCTATTGAGATCCACGACTGCTCGATCGCCTCTTTAAATTCCGGCCTGAGCTCTTTTCGAGGAAAGGGGTCACGGTTACCATCAAAGACCCTGATCCCCGCATCAACCAGTTGTCTAAAAAGGTGATCTGTGAATCCATTGCCAGTATCTGGATCTCTGAAATTCAAGAATACATCATACTTGAATCTAGGCGATGACGATGAGGTTGAAGATGATTCCTGTCCAATTGAGGAAACTAAAACCGCTTCACATGGCAGACATAGTCGTTCAGACAAAGTCTTATGCTTCTAGCCAAATAAAAGAAGAAGAAGGAAAAAAAACTTAGTTTTGTGGTTCCGATGGAGGCGAACCTCAAGCAAGTGATCTGCACCTGGATCTTGCGACTTGGACATTTTGACCCTTTTAAATAATAAAAAATACTCAAAACATTCATAATACTCAAATGTCGATACATGAATGCACACGCAATAATTTTTCGTAATACTTCCAAAATTTAAATAATATTCTTAGATCTTAGGAGAAAGCAAAAGTGCTAAACAGGCCCAGCATACAGTATCTATAGTGCTGGGAGTTTGGATAGGATCTCGTGATTTTCAAAATCGTTCATGTCGAAGAAGATTTGTAACTTTCCAGACGATTTTTAGCATTTACTGGGTCGAATCGCAAGCAGAGGACTAATTCCACCGGATTAGTGGAATAGCAGTTTCAAGAAACACTACAGATCCCAAAGATGCAGAGAAAACTAACCGGGTTTCCAGCAGCAGCATCTGCAAGAGTCGATGGCTTGTCAACATCAATAACATGAGCCTGTTCATGGGCACGAGACGTATCATCAGCTGCAGGAGCCTGTTCATGGGCACGAGCCGTATCCTCAGCTGCAGGAGCCTGTTCATGGGCACGGGCCGTATCATCAGCTGCAGAAGCCTGGTTTCTTCTCGTCATTTTTCCAGCAGCAACAGGTGCAAGACGAATCATTCCGAACAAAATCAGAAACGCCATGGACCAAGTCGGGGCCAACGTGAGACACAGAAACCCAGCAGCCACTGTTATCCCCGTCAAAGCCTTGTCCTTCCAACCCATCTTTCGCTCTCGCGCTCTCTCTCACAGAGCCACAGGAGGTCTATAAACATTAGACAACAATAAGCATTACACTTTACACATGAGCATAATATATTTTCGGCATGACCAAGACCGCTGACTTCTGGTCACCCGCAAATGGACAACGTGAGGGAAAATTACATGGACAATGTTTTCAAACCCCCCCAATTTTCTCTCTCAACCTAAATTGGTCTTTAAGAGTGATCCATTCCTACGTGTGTTGTGTCCCGAAAGAGTTGATCTAAGCCCTTATTAATGCTAAACCGATTCACACCAATCCCTTCCCCACTAACATTGCTAGGAAGTTACTGATTCAAGAAAACACGGAAGATTACTTTCAGTTCTGTGGTTCTAGCCTAAAGAGAGATGAAATCTAGACGCAACGACGAGCTTTTTTGAACTTGCCCTTTCACATTTGATTTTTGATTTTGTGACCTTCGCATTTCGACTCTTTTCATATGTTGACTAGTCGACCAGTTATTACGTTCTTTACTTTCTTTCTTCCCCTGCTTTTGGACACAATACCAGTTAAAGACAACGCGGAAATGCCTGGAACGAATGAGCGCGCGTAGAGGAAGATTCCTAGAAGTGAAGAGGAAAAGGCTACTCGGAGCAGCAGGTAATGAGCACGCGACGGCGAGATATTACGTTCTTATCTTTCATTTTTCCCTAGCTTTTGGACACAATACTACTGTAGTTCTAAAAGGGACAACGCGGAAATGCCTCGAAAGCAACTATTGAGCACGCGTAGACGAAGAATCCTAGAAATGAAGAGGTAAAGGCCCACACGGAGCAGGGAATGGAGGAATGATGACCATTCAACAGCTAATGCCAACAAGGCAAGGACTCGCTGGTCGATGTGAGAAAATAACAGAAATCTAATCGAAAAGCAAAACAGGGATAAGAAGTCCGCCCGCCGGTCAACCCGTGGTTAAGATGAATCAAGACTGCACTTGGAAAGTCTAAGGGCGAAAACAATTGAAACAGGCAAAGTAGTGAATTTGGTTCCGAAAATCCTGTTATCAAAATGTATATCCATTTATATTTTTGATAAATAGTGAATTGATTACCGAATCAGAGTTTTGAAATCCACCACTTATGATATTTAGACCTTTTCGAATTCAACTATTTAAATCTAACATATCAAACTGTCTCATGTCCAAATTTAATCATCAAAAGTTTCTCGCTAATAACACTCTCATTTTACTTGTTCATATATGAGATGAATGGGGTAAGCAATCATTGCTCAGTGATACTACATATCTCTTTTAAGCAGATCAAATCCTTACTATGCATATTTACCAGAGTAATACTACAAACTTAATAATCTCATTAGGTACAATTTCCAACATGAGTTATTTCTTATTCTGTCAGAATTAACAATGAAATACGATTAAAGTGAACAGTGCGATAGTGTCAAAGTGAATAGTGAAATACTCTTTAATGTGAACAGTAAAATACGATCATACCCATTTAATCAATCATGTTGAAACAAACAATTACAATTCCAACATGTTAATCAATCTGAAATCACACATCAGTAATTTATTTCATTAATTGATCTCTTGCTCCATCTATACATTGATGGCTCCATCTCCCGACCCTGACGATCGCACCCGTTGGCGCTACCCCTAGCCGAGACGTCCCTGCTGTTGTCGTGCCTCACTGTCCCGACAAGCCAAACTGCGATGATGCTACTGCATTACCAAACGAGTTGAGCCTTGCCATTGGTCTTGCCGTGAGCCCTGCCACGAGCCGCCTCTTGCACCGTCGCCAAGTCCTGCCCTGCACTGCCTGAGCCAACGTGTTGCCTCGCCATGCCGTGACAACCCAAGCCACTACTCGGCTACCCAATATGCGTCACCGCAGCGACGAGCCGCCGCATCTGCCAGCCACGACACTGCCAAAAGCCTTCTTTGAACTTGCTCTTTCACTTTTGATCTTTGATTTTTCAAACTTTGCATTCCGACCCTTTTCTTCCGTGAAACCTCCAAATTATTTCATACGTTTGAGTAGTTGACGGGCTATTACGTTCTCATATTCCTTTTTTTTTCCCCTTGCTTTCCGATACAATACTAAATGTAGTGGCCAAAAAGGTACAACGCGGCAATGCCTGGAAAGCAACGAATGAGCGCGCGGAGGGAAGAATTCCAGAAGTGAGGAGGAAAAGGCCCACATGGAGCACGGAATGGAGGAATGAGGACTATTCAACGGCTAATGCCAAGACGGCATCGACTCGCTGGTTAATGAGAGAAAATGACAGAAACCTAATCCAAAAGCAAAACAAGGTTAAGAACTCCACCTGCCGGTCAACCCGTGATTAAGATGAACCAAAATCGGACTTAGAAAAGTCTAGGGATTGAAACAAACAATAAGCAGTGAATTTAGTTACGAAATTCTGTTATCAAAATATATATCCATTTATATATCTGATAAACAATGAATTAATTACAAAATCAGAGTTTGATATTTATATCTTTGCAAATTCAACTTTTTAAACCTTAACAATCACCATTTCTAACATATTCAACTGTCTCAACTCATGCCCAAATCTAATCATCAAAAGTTCCCTACTAAGAACGCTCTCGTTTGACTTGTTCATGTGAGATGAATGGAATGAGCAATCATTGTTGAGTGATAGTATATATCTCTTATTAGCGAATTGAATCCCCACTATATATATTTACCAGAGTAATACCAGAAACTTAATAATATAGGTACAATTTCCAACATGAGTTATTTATTGTTATGTCAAAATGAATAGTATAATACAATCAAAGTGAATAGTGAAATACTCTTTAATGTGAAGAGTAAAATACGATCATACCCATTTAATCAATTATGTCGAAACAAATAATTATGATTCCAACATATTGATCAATTTCAAATCACACATCAATAATTTATTTCATTAATAATGTCTTGCTCCAACCACACATTCATGGCTCGTTCATTGAATGATTTCAAGCACACATTATAAACCATTGGTCAATACTCAATATAAAATTAGTCAGTCATATCAGTAGTCCATTCCACTCTTGCTTTCATACTCTCGTTCCCTCTCTCTTTCACGAAGACTCGCTCTCCTTTCTTATTTCCCTATCTCTCTCTCTCCTCTCTTTTACTCATGTTTGTTTTCTTCTCCCTTTCTCTTTCACCCTCACGGCTCTACTTCCCTTTCTCCCCAGTTTTCCCCCTTTTTCCCTCTTTTCTTCCCTCTATCCCCTTCCGGTCTCCCACTCTCTCTCTCTCTCTCTCTCTCTCTCTCTCTCTCTCTCTCTCTCTCTCTCTCTCTCAGTTATTACAGCTGTCACGCCCCGAACCTCGAGCGCGCCAACATCCCACCATGGTCATTCAAATGCGATGTTCCCAGGTTAAGTTGCCGACCCAATCAGTTCTTTAATGCGCATGCGGAAGCATATTATAAAACCACTGACAATAAAATATGGGAAAGAAAAGCAAGAAGCAATTTCACAACAATACACTTTCATAAATCAACGGAATTACAAACGAAGGCCTACAGCCAAAAGTCTACAAAAGACCGGCTCTTAAAAAGGAACTGTCCTACGACCTACAAGTCAGACACATTCTCCAAGGCTCCAAACTTCACCTCTACAACTCCTCAAGGCCAATCAAAGCGATTTGGTCGCTTCGTCCACAAGGGACCTGAAAATGTTGGCCCACAACGGGTGAGACATCGTCTCAACAAGTTCAACCCCCTAAACCCCTATTAGAAAGAAAATACACCCCAGGTGGCCTAACCACATCACACAGAAGACTTACCTCGTCTTAATTCCTTCCTGCAGGTTAGCACAATTTATATTACACAAACTCATGTAGTAATAAGAATTCAAACAATTGGAACGCCAACACTTTCATAGAAACCATAAATGCACTCGGCACGCATTCCAATTATTATTCACTGCCGCACAAGGGCATAGCCTACTCGCAATTCAGCTATCTTCTGACATTAATGCCGAGGCATCGCCTCCCCCTTGGAGCGCGGCTTCGTCACTACATCGATGGCATTCCCGAAGGAGCATAGGTCAAGTTGGCCTGGCCTCTACTACGACCCGAGCCACGTCACTACACTGACGGCAATCCACAAAGAATACAGGTCCAATTGGCCTAGCCACTACTGCGACTCGAGCCACATCACACACTGACGACAATTCATAAAGAAAATAGGTCTAGTTGGCTTAGCCACTACTGCGACCCGAGTCTTTCAACCAACACACGACAAATCAATTGAGGTCAAAAATAATTTTTCGAGTTTTTTTTAATGAATAGTAAAATTTTAATGATTTTCGAAATATAATATTTTATTACATTTTCCAGAATTTTGAAACATTAAAATAAATCAAAAATAAAACCCATTAAGTCACACCAAGGCTTAACTTAAATACACCCACTTAACTTTAAACTAAACACACTTAAGACTAATTAAATCTCTTAATCCAAATCACACTTAAATAAACTAAACTAACCACCTAAACATAATTAACTTAGGCTAAGCACACTTAGGGCATCATTAACCCTCTAATCAAGATTTAGTGAGCTAAACTCACCTGATTAGTGAGCCGAACAAACCAAAATGACGGGATCGACTTTCCTCAAGGCGGGCCGAGCATCCGAGGCCGGGAAGCCGGCCAAAACGGGCCCCGAACTTCCGATCTGGGTTGGAACTTCAGCCCTCATCCATGGCCGAACGAAGGGGAAATGGTGGCAGCACAGCGCGGGACGGCGAGAGGAGGGCAGCGGCGAGCTAGCGGCTGGCTAGCGGTGGCTCGGCGGGCCTCCGGCGACGACGGTGTCAGCTCGGGATGAGGCGAACGACGGTGGGAGGCGAGTTGGCGCGACGGGCTGGAGGCGGGGACGCGCGAGGGCTACGGCACGGCGACAGATGGCGATGGGCGGTCCAGCGTGACGGCGAGCGGCGACCTCCTCCAGCGGAGCTGGCGGCGAGTGGCGGATGAGCTGGGCAGACGGGGGGTTGCACGCTGGTTTTCCTCCTTCCTCCTCTCTCTCTCTCTCTCTCTCTCCAAAGGTTGAAGAAGAAGTTGGCTCAATCCCCACCCTCCAAGTGTCAAAATCCTAGCCCTTCTTGCCCCCTCCCATGACATCACTTGTGATGTCACATTCCACTAACTCCAACCTCCCACAACCTTAGTCCAATGGGTTCAATTTCATTTTTCGTCGGGCCATAAAATCTTGTACATTGATTTCTTCAATTCTATTCAATTCTCTTCCAATTGAACCCAATTAAAATCCATAAAATTAATACATGTTCCTCATAAGGTATGTGACACCCTAGGACTTCCAATTTCTTAATTCAGTCATAATTTCACAGTTAATTTCACTCTGGCACGATATTAGCGCGTCCTGACCTATCGGGTAGCTTTTAGAAATTTTTTTATGCATTCGACCTGTGGTTGATCAACCTCAAGTCACAATTTACATCTTTGACACATTGGCGACTCTCAGTTGTCGGGATAATCTCAAGGTCTCAAACATGGACACAGGGTACCCAAACGACTGAAAAGCCAGCCTAGTGCTGATTGACAAGAATTGTGCGATCTGGTGGAATCACCCACACTCGATCACATGCCTCTATCGAGTCGACCTATCTCCGATCTCTAATCGATTTTTAACTATGCCGTAATGACCCTTGCAGATCAACTCGGTCGAAAGGTCGTTTCCTAGTCAAATTCTCGAGTCCGATGCATTAGAATTTCTTAATGGCTTCACCCGATAGACTAGTTATCCCATGAGTGATCAGTTCAGGGAAAAGAACTATATGCGTGCGAGATGAAATGCCCATTTCAATTTATTGAAAATAGAATTGGAAATTCGGGATGTCACAGCTTTTCCCCCCTTATAAAAATTTCGTCCTCGAAATTTGAACATTTACCAATTCTTAAATACAAAGGTGGGGGTACTATCGTCTCATTGAATCTTCTCTTTCCACGGTTGCACTTTTTGTATTGCGGTATTGCCAGATCACTTCCAAACTTGTCCAAACCATTACTGATTCAAAATGCTGAACACTTGTCCACTTTTGCAAAAAGAAAAGCTGCAAAAATTTGGTTCTTTTTATCTTTTTATTTTTCCCTTTTTCCACTAAGCGGTTAACTACTACATCGATGATTCAAACTCCCGACTTTGGACCCTTTTTCTTCAATCCCAGGTACCACCCGGCTAAAGGTGTCGACAATTTTTCGAATTGCTTTCTTTATCCAATCAAAGTCAAAATCCTCATTTGAACCCAAATTTCGATGGATCCCGATTTAAATTCTGTTTTCATCTTCTCTTCTTTAACAAAACGCGATGTCCCTATCATAGGTGACATTTAAGGAAAAATATATTTCCCATACTTGAAATTCCAAAGGTCTTCGACACCAAAAATTTGCGAAACTAAGTGGGCGATTCTGAGCGGCCTCAAGTCCATCTCTGATAATTGCAACTGAATCACTGAATTCTGAACCAACTCTGGACCTGCGATTTTCTATTCTCTGATCTCACCACGACCAACTGAAGTTCTGTACACTCTGCTCTGCTCTGCTTCAAAAGAACCATCTGACTGTGCTGTTGAAACTGAGAGCCATCTGAAAACTCGGCTGGCAACTGTTGCTATAAGTGAACTCAACGAGAAGGAGTTGTTCCTTTCCACTTCCTTTGAAAACCAACCCACATGTTCTCAACCTGTCCTCAAAGATCCGAATCATCCTTTACAACTAGTCATCCGTCCGAGGATGATAATCTGTATTATACTGCAGTTTCATTCCCAAAACACTTTGCAACTCTCCCAGAAGATAGCTACGAATTTTAGTCTCGGTCTGAAGAAATCGTCATCGGCACTCCAAACAGACGAACTCTCTAACGCACGTACAACTCAGCGTGCTTGTCTAAATCAAGGTCCTTTCGTACTACGATGAAGTGAGCCGACTTTGTCAGTCTGTCAACCACTGTCCAAATCGAATCATTCCCTTTTTGACTCTTTGGTAACCCAGTCACGAAGTCCATCATGATATGCTCCCATTTCCACTCAGGAATCTCGAGAAGTTACAAAAATCCTCCTAGTTCATAATGCTGTGTTTTGACCTGCTGACACATCCAACACTTAGCGACATGCTTGGCGATGTCTACCTTCATACTAGACCACTAGCAGTGTCGATGCAGATTCAAATACACCTTAGTACTACCAAGATGAATGCTGTAACTACTACGATGAGCTTTTGACAATATCTCTTCTTTAAGTGCCACATCGTTAGGTGCACACAATCACCCTCGGAACTTTAGTGTTCCGTTATAAAAATCTGGAAGTGAGGCTTCTCTCTTTTATGTATTTGCTTACACGACTTTTTGAATCTCTGAATCTGACCACTGAAGCATTCTGATTCTGATTTGCACATCCAGCTCAATTCTGAGGATCACCATAAGAGTCTAAAGGTGGCCTACCTCAATTTTAAAACCCGAGTCTTGTGCTTTCTCAATTAAAACCCATTCCTTGAGTACCATCTGCGCTACTGATGACTTCCAACTTAAGGCACCTACGACCTTATTCGCCTCTCTCTTCTTCTTCTTGAAATACCAAAAATCACCATCCTAGTATTTCCAAAGTTCCAACTAGCGACGCTGTCTCATATTCAATTCTTTTTGGGAGAATGAATACTGAAGGCTATGTTGATTAGTGAAGATTTATAATCTTTCTCCACACAACTAACATCTCCAAATTTTCAGTGCGAAGATTAAAGTTGTGAGTTCTAAGTCATGCGTCGATTAATTTAGCTCATGAGGTCTCAATTGATGAGGTGTGTATGCAACAACCCTACCATGCTGCGTCAACACGCAACCCAATCCTTTAAACGGTGCATCACTGTAGATATCGAATCCTACTAGACCATATGGGATAGTAAACACAGGTGCAGTAGTTAGCTTTTGCTTAAGCTCTTGGGAACTATTCTCGCACTTATTTGACCACACAACTTTTCTTCCTTCATCAGAAGTCTTGTCAACGGCGATGCTAACATTGAAAACTCGTCTACGAACTGTCTGTAATACTCTGCTAAACTCAGAAAACTTATGACCTCTGTCGTTGTAGTCAATCTTGACCAACTGTTCACTACTTCAATCTTGGATGGGGTCCACGGAGATTCCTTCTCCCGAAATGACACGACTTAGGAAAGCCACATGAGTTAACCAAAACTCGCACTTACTAAACTTGGCATACAGCTCGTGATCTCTCAAAGTCTGAAGCACTATCCTTAGGTGCTTTTCATGATCTTCAATACTCCCCGAGTACACTAGGATGTCGTCAATGAAAACGATTACGAACTGATCCAAGTACTCCCTAAACACACGGTTCATCAAATCCACGAAAGCAGCTAGAGCATCCTTCAAACCAAACGGCATTACAATAAACTCATAATGGCCGTATTGAGTGCGAAACACTGACTTGGGTATAACCTCATTTCCAATTCCCAGCTGATGACACCCTGTCCTCAAGTCGATCTTAGAGAATCTCAATACTCCTGGAAGCTGATCGAACAAGTCATCGACCCCCGGCAATGGATACTTGTTCTTGATTGTTAATTGATTAAGTTATTGATAGTCGATGCATAGGCGCAACGAACCATATTCTTTTTTCACAAATAGGATTGGTGCTCCCCAAGGTGGTGCATTAGGGTGTATGAATCTCCTTCCCAACAATTCATGTAGCTGCACTTTCACTTTCGATTCTTTCAACTCTAACAACGCCATCCAGTATGGAGTCTTACAGACTGCCTCTGTTCCAGGTGCTAATTCGATTGCGAACTCTATTTCTCTTTCTGACAACAAACTTGACACTTCTTCAAGAATTACCCCAGAAAACTTCAGTACCACGATTATGTTCTCCATATTTGGCTCCTCAACTAACCCAAACCAGGTCACCTTCAGTGATGAATGACAGGGAGTGCAGGTCCCCTTCGACTTTCGGTAATTCTGAACTTTTGCACACTAATTGAACAAACCGAATTATATCACTACTATAATTCATAACCTCAGAAAATTCCTCGAGCCAAACCTTTTACAAAATGACTTCCAAATCATACTTAAACAAACCCTTCAAGTACAACTATAGTCAAAGATTCATCTTTCTATTACTTTATTACCACAACGAAAATTCCATAACCTTCACTCAAAATTCTGCTACGCGACTTTGATAAAAACATCTCAAAAACACCATTCCCTTGATCGATGCATGGTCGACTCATTCATGGTCCTCTAGCTATCCTAATGGTGTCCTATTTGCAGTAACGGTGCTTACGCTCTCCCAAACTTACGCGGACAGTTCTTAACCTGATGGCCATGCTGGCCACATACAAAGCATGCTCCCGTTAAACCGGGACACTTAATTGATTCATGTTTCCTTCCACAAACTTGGCATAAGATTGGTGAGTCCTTTGCCTCCTGTCAAGAGATAGCATGCACCCTTCCTTGCACTGGGGTTCTGTTCCAAGTACCCCACTAAATGTCCCTAAGCATGTTTCCCCTGTTCTGTTCTATTGACGGCGGTGACAGAAACTGCTGTGGTTCCATCTATCCATGCGGATAACCCTTGATCAGATGGCCATATTGGCGACACTTGTAACAAGTCCTTTCCCTCTTACAGCACGGGATACATCCATGTCTTTTCTTACAGGCACAACACACATCAATCAAGTTAGGCACTGACTTTCCAATTCTACTCTGCCGGTTAGGTGAAAGGGGCACATTTCTTCTTACATCGGCCTTTCCTCCAATTGATTTCCATCTCTACTTAAATTGAACTTTGACTTAGATACGGTGACTTGTTCCCTGGTCACAACTCCAATTTGGGCCTCAACAGGCATAGCAACAGCAACGGTTACGGCACTGGCGACAACAGTGACAACGGCAACAGCGGCGGCTCGATCTTGATCTTGCTGACCCAAAAAGCTTCCTAAAGACTATCGCGCCAGAATGATCCCCACAAACTTAGGATCGCTCGGTGCTACTACACTCTCAGTATTGACTGCAGCGGTACTCTCACAGAATTAAATGACCCCACAAACACACTACCAAACAGTTATCAACTACATGCATCAACATAATAAAAGTCTTTCCTACTAACTATCCCTTGACTCATTGCACCTTACCACTCCATACACAGACCATGCTCTGATACCACTTAAACGGGAATGTCACGCCCCGAACCCTGAGCGCGCCAACATCCCGAGACATCGTCTCAGCAAGTTCAACCCCCTAAACCTCTATTAGAAAGAAAATACACCCCAGGTGGCCTAACCACATCACACAGAAGACTTACCTCGTCTTAATTCCTTCATGCATGTTAGCACAATTTATATTACACAAACTCAGGTAGTAATAAGAAATCAAACAAATGGAACACCAACACTTTCATAGAAACCATAAATGCACTCGGCACGCATTCTAATTATTATTCACTGCCGCACAAGGGCATAGCCTACTCGCAATTCAGCTATCTTCTGACATTAATGCCAGGCATCGCCTCCCCCCTTGGAGCGCGGCTTCGTCACTACGTCGATGGCATTCCCGAAGGAGCATAGGTCCAGTTGGCCTAGCCTCTACTGCGACCCGAGCCACGTCACTACACTGACGGCAATCCACAAAGAATACAGGTTCAGTTGGCCTAGCCACTACTGCGACCCGAGCCACGTCACACACTGACGGCAATCCATAAAGAAAACTGGTCCAGTTGGCTTAGCCACTACTACGACCCGAGTCTTTCAACCAGCACACGACAAATCAATATTGACTTCCGGACACTCCGCATTTCATTCACATACTCCAATTACAATAGTAATCCTTAACAATTAAATTTCTGCATCAAAATCCAACACTTTAGTTTTATGGCCAAAAACCCTATTTATCACAATCAACCCTCAATTTGCCACATCCATTCATCAAATTCAAATTCTAAATGCACAGCAATGATTAGCACGAAATTCTAAGCAATTGAGGTTAAAAATAATTTTTCGAGTTTTTTTTTTAATAAATAATAATATTTTAATGATTTTCGGAATATAATATTTTATTACATTTTCTAGAATTTTGAAACATTAAAATAAATCAAAAATAAAACCCATTAAGTCACACCAAGGCTTAAATTAAATAAACCCACTTAACTTTAAACTAAACACACTTAAGACTAATTAAATCTCTTAATCCAAATCACACTTAAATAAACTAAACTAACCACCTAAACATAATTAACTTAGGCTAAGCACACTTAGGGCATCATTAACTCTCTAATCAAGATTTAGTGAGCTAAAGTCACCCGATTAGCGAGCCGAACGAACCGAAACGACGGGATCGACGCGAGGATTGACTTTCCTCAAGGCGGGTCTAGCATCCGGGGCCGGGAAGCCGGCCAAAATGGGCCCCGAACTTCCCGGATCCGGGCTGGAACTTGAGCCCTCGTCCATGGCCGAATGGAGGGGAAATGGTGGCGGCTCGGGCGTGGGACGGTGGAGGAGGGCGGCGGCGAGCTGGCGGCTCGGCGGGCCTCTGGCGACGACGGCAGCAGCTCGGGACGAGGCGGACGACGGCGAGAGGTGAGCAGGCGTGACGGGCTGGAGGCGGGGACGCGCAAGGGGCTGCGGCATGGTGACGATGGCGACGGGTGGTGCAGCGCGATGGCGAGTGGCGACATCCTCCGGCGGAGCGGGCGGTGAGCGGTGGACGAGCTGGGCGGACGGGGGTTTGCACGCTGGTTTTCCTCCTTCCTCCTCCTTCTCTCTCGCTCTCTCTCTCTCTCTCTCTTCCCAAGGTTGAAGAAGAAGTTGGCTCAATCCCCACCCTCCAAGTGTCAAAATCCTAGCCCTTCTTGCCCCCTCCCATGACATCACTTGTGATGTCACATTCCACTAACTCCAACCTCCCACAACCTTGAGTCCAATGGGTTCAATTTCATTTTCCGCTTTGGGGCATAAAATCTTGTACATTGATTTCTTCAATTCTATTCAATTCTCTTCCAATTGAGCCCAATTAAAATCCATAAAATTAATACATGTTCCTCATAAGGTATGTGACACCCCAGGACTTCCAATTTCTTAATTTAGTCAAAATTTCACAGTTAATTTCACTCTGGCACGTTATTAGCGCATCCTAACCTATCGGGTAGCTTTTAGAAATTTTTTTATGCATTCAACCTGTGGTTGATCAATCTCAAGCCACAGTATACATCTTTGACACATTGGCGACTCTCGGTTGTCGGGATAATCTCAAGGTCTCAAACACGGACATAAGGTACCCAAACGACAGAAAAGCCGGCCCAGTGCCGATCGACAAGAATTGTGCAATCTGGTAGAATCATTCACACTTGATCACATGTCTTTATCAAGTGAACCTATCTCCGGTCTCTAATCGATTTTTAACTGTGCCGTAATGACCCTTGCAGATCAACTCGGTCGAAAGGTCGTTTCTTGGTCAAATTCTCGAGTCCAATGCATTAGAATTTCTTAATGGCTTTACCCGATAGATTAGTTATCCCATCAGTGATCAGTTCAAGGAAAAGAACTATATACGTGCAGATGAAATTTGGGATGTCACAACAGCGAGGGAGCTCGAGTGTGGATTCACACCTGTGCTTTGCGAAGGGAAGGGAGAGAAGAGCCCTTTTGCATTATGCCATCATGAACGGGGAGCTCGATGTCCTGAAGGCACAACTCTCCCCTTCGGCTGAGTCCGTCCAAGAGTCAACCAGCCGAGAGGAGACGGCACTTCACCTCGCCGTGAAGAACAACTGGTTTGACGTGGTCATTCTGTTGGTAGAGCATCTGAAACAGCACAAGAAAGAGCAGTTGATCAATCGGAAGGACAACGAAGGTAATACCGTCTTACATCTCGCTACAGGTTCCGTTTTTTATAGCACTTTTCTTGGCGCATCATTTCAGTGAGGGTGTTAATTTGGTATCCCGACAAGGCTACAGCATGCAAAATTCTTCTAAGCGAAGTAATTTGGCGTCCCTACAATATCTGAAAATCAATGAGAACAAAACAGAGATTGAAAACAATTGCAGGTGGTTGACTTCATCCTTCGTGGGCATGCTATGGATTGCGAGGTCGTAGATGCGTGCGCCTTGAACGAATTGGCTTGACGCCTCTAGATATCTCAATCCTCTCGCAAAGGGGAAGCAGGAGATAGAGAGATGAGAGAAATTCTCGCGCGAGCTGGAGCCAAACATGGAAGAGGAAGATCAAACACGCCTGGTTCATCACTGGTCTTGGTGGACGACGACGATATCGAGGGAGCTACCAGTCATCAATCAGATGGGGAACAAGCAACGAGTGCTCCTCAATCAACATCAAGTTTGCCATCGAAAAATTTGAAAAGAGAAAAAGAGTCGATGGGCGACATACGCAATGCGCTGCTGGTTGTCGCCGCGCTCATTGCTAGCACCACCTACCAAGCCGTGCTTCAGCCTCCAAGCTTTATTCCAAAAGACAATAATAATTCCACAAAAGGCTTCCAGGGATACCATGTATATTTAAAAACTGGTCCTCATGGCAGGGACTTAGTGTACGTCCTCTTCACGAGCGGCAACACATTCAGATTCTTGGTGTCGGTCCAGATGATCATTTGCCTCACCAGAGATCTCCCTGTCAGGTTGCCACTTTTACTCTCCGTGACCGCAATGGTTCAAACTTACTATTGCTTCACGTATTACCTGCCATTCACATTACAGGACAAAACGTTTGGTCTCAAAAATGTGGAATTATTAAGTATGCTCCCGGTAACGATGTCAATTCTTCTTCTACTGGCACAGAGGCAGTTAGCACTAGCTTTAGATTTTTGGTTGGAAAGGCTTTCTCGGTTTAACCTTCTAGGGGAAATGTACAGTCTGAGGACCCAATCCTTCATTGTTAACCAAGAAAAAGAGTCAATAGGCAACGTGCGTAACACCCTGCTAGTCGTTGCCACGCTCATTGCAAGCACGACCTACCAAGCTGTGCTTCAGCCCCCAAGATTTACGATAAAAGTTGCTGATAATTCAATGAAAGGCTTCCTTGCATATTATTCTTCTTGGGTGACTCATCCTCTTGGCAGGGACATGGTGTACATTAGCTTCATAAGCAGCAACACATTTGGACTCTTGCGGTCAATCCAGATGATCATTTGCCTCACCAGAAATCACCCCGTCAGGCTGCCGCTGTTGCTGTCTGTGACTGCACTGGTGCAAACTTACTATTGCTTCACGTATTTCCCGCCGTTCACCTTACTGAACAAAGCGTCTGGTCTGAAAAATGTCGAATTGTTGAGTGTGCTGCCGGTAACAATGTCGATTCTTCTTCTACTGGCACAGAGGTAGTTGGCGCTAGCTTTAGATTTTTGGTTGAAACAGCTTTCTGGGTTTAATTTCTAAGGGGATATGTACAGTCTAAGGACCCAATCCTTCATTGTCAACCAAGAAAAAGAGTCAATAGGCGACGTGCGTAACACCCTGCTAGTCGTTGCCGCGCTCATTGCAAGCACGACCTACCAAGCTGTGCTTCAGCCTCCAAGCTTTACGATAGAAGTCACTGATGATTCAGCGAAAGGCTTCCTTGCATACTATTCTTCTTGGGTGACTCATCCTCTTGGCAGGGACATAGCGTACATTGGCTTCATAAGCGGCAACACGTTTGGACTCTTGCTGTCGATCCAGATGATCATTTGCCTCACCAGAGATGTCCCCGTCAGGCTGTCGTTGTTGCTTTCCGTGACCGCACTGGTTCAAACTTACTATTGCTTCACGTATTACCTGCCATTCACCTTACTAAAAAAAGTGTATGGTCTGAAAAACGTGGAATTGTTGAGTGTGCTGCCGGTAACAATGTCGATTCTTCTTCTATTGGCACAGAAGTGGTTGGCGCGAGCTTTAGATTTGTGGTTGAAAAAGCTTTCTGGTTTAACTTCCAAGGGGATATGTACAGTCTAAGGACCCAAGTTGTTAATGAGAGAGAGATGAGAGATATTCTCACACGAGCTCGAGCCAAACACGGAAGAGCAATATCAAACTCGTCTGCTTCAAGCCTAGACTCGGTGGAAGATCAATCAGATTGGGAACCAGTCACAAATTCGAAAAATTTGAACAAAGAAAAAGAGTCGCTAGGTGACAAACGCAGTGCTCTGCTAGCTGTCGCCACACTCATTGCAAGCGCGACCTACCAAGCTGTGCTTCAGCCTCCAAGCTTTACGACAGAAGTCACTGATGATTTAGTGAAAGGCTTCCTTGCATACTATGCATCGTGGGTGACTCGTCCTCTTGGCAGGGACATCGCGTGCATTGGCTTCATAAGCGGCAATACATTTGGACTCTCGCTATCAATCCAGATGATCATTTGCCTCACTAGAGATCTCCCTCTCAGGCTGCCACTGTTACTCTCTGGGACTGCACTGGTTCAAACTTACTATTGCATCACGTATTACCTTCCGTTCACATTACTGGACAAAGCATTTGGTTTGAAAAACGTGAAATTGTTGAGCGTGCTGCTGGTAACTGTGTCCATGCTTCTTCTACTGGCACAGAGGCAGTTGGCGCTAGCTCTAGATTTTTGGTTGAAATGGCTTTGTGGTTTTAACTTCCTGGGGGATATGTACAGTCTAAGGACCCAATCCGTCATTGTTAATGATAGAGAGAGCAGAGAAATTCTCTCATGAGCTAGAGATGAACAGGAAAGAGGAAGATCAATCTCGCCCGCTTCAAGACCACTCTCAGAGGAAGATCAATCAGATGGTGAACCAGTCACAAATGCTCCTCAATCATTATCACGTTCCCCATCGAATAATTTGAAGAAAGGAAAAGAGTTGATGAGTGACATACGCAATGCCCTCCTGGTTGTTGCCACGCTCATCGCAAGCGCGACCTACCAAGCTGTGCTTCAGCCTCCAAAAATTATGATAAAAGTCAACAGTAGTTCCATGAAAGGCTTCCTCATATCCTATGCATCTTGGATGACTGGTCCTCTTGGCAGTCACTTAGCGTACATTGCCTTCATGAATGGCAACACATTCGGATTCTTGGTGTCGGTTCAGAAGATCATTTGCCTCACCAGAGATCTCCCCGTCAGGCTGCCACTATTGCTATCTATGACCACAATGGTTCAAACTTACTATTGCCTCACCTATTACCTGCCATTCACCTTACCGGGCAAAGCGTTTGGACTGAAGAACGTGGACTTGTTGAGCGTGCTACTGGTAACTGTGTCGATTCTTCTTCTATTGGCACAGAGGCAATTGGCGCTAGCTCTAGATTTTTGGTTGAAAAGGCTTTCTGGGTTTGACTTCGTGGGGCATATTTACAGTCTAAGGACCCAATCCGTCATCGTTAATGATAGAAAGAGCGGAGAAATTCTCTCACGAGCAGGAGCCGAACACGAAAGAGGAAGATCAATCTCGCCCGCTTCAAGACCACTCTCAGAGGAAGATCAATCAGATGGTGAACGAGTCACAAATGCTCCTCAATCATTTTGTGCAGTATAATCTATAATTGTTAATGATGGCTTTTTTCTTCCTCTGAGGTTGAGCTAAGAAACGCAAGCCTTTAGCAGCATCGGATGGATTCTGTTCGACACGGTCAGACATGGATTTGCTGTCCTTAATTCTCTGCAGTTGATTGGGTAACGAATGAGTCGCTGTATCATATTTTCCTAATAAATGTGTCCTGAGTTCATAGCAAGGTTGTAACTTCACGAACAGCAGTCGAGATTCTGAGATGTGATTGCATGAATTTTCTTCTAAGTACCCATTTGGCCTTGCTTCTTCCGATGAATTGGCCATCATGAGAACACCTCCGTTACATTGAGATTTTGTCTGTAAGAGCAGGTGGAAGAATTAATGTTAATACCTATGAGCACTCACGGAACTAATGGTGATGGATAGGAGACAAGCCGTGAACATGGAGTTGGAAGAAAAACGCAGGAGATGCAAAGTTGGTCGGATCAAATCGGATGGTGCCGATAAAAATACAAATGAAATCAAAGGATCAATACTACATAACACAGGCAGTTTTAGGCCGATAACAGAAGAGTAACTTCTTGAGAAGGTTGAGATCTAATTCTAGAATGCTTCAATTCCGGAATAGTCTTTTGATAAGGTCTCATATTCATATAATAGAAATAGAATATGAAACCCATTGTAAAAAATAAACAGAGAAATGAATGTTTTTCGGGAATGTTTGAGCAGAAGGGAAGTCTTTTTTGTTTTTAAGAAAATTAAAATCTTATCTACCAACTCATTGTACATTTCAATTGGGATTACGAATTCCGTGTAAAAGCATGTCTTTCCGTGAGATCGGGGCTTTAGCATGTCTTTTAGTAGAGATCAAAGGTTTATTTCCAGATATGTGGACATTCTCTTTTCTTCATTCTAGTTATTGGCATGTTATGGGATAAAGTTGAAAATAGAGGATTAAAAGATACACACAAAGGAAGAAGAATTCTCTGCAGAACAACATATAAAACTAACGCCATAGCCTTTATATAGGCTTTACACCAACAGGTAACTACCACAGCCCACTAACTTAACACGTACAGCAACAAACCCACATAATAGGAGTGCTTAACAGACTATTAACACATGAAAAACAAACCAAAACGAAATTGACTCATTTAACATTCCCTCCCTTAAACTGACGTTGCAAACAATCAGTTTAGAGGATATTCTCTCAATATGGAATATCCAACAAACGGACACCAAGGAGCTTTCTTAGCTTCTGAAACATTGGCAACTTTAGGGGCTTGGTGAATATATCAGCCACTTGATCTTCACTTCTACAGAAAACTAGCTTAACTACTTCATCCTTTGTAAGATCTCTTAAGAAGTGGTGTCACGCCCCAAACCCCGAGCGCGTACCCATCCCTCTCTGGTCGATAAAATTTTTGCGACTTCCCAGGACTAGTCGCCGACCCTTTATACTTTATTGCACATGCGGAAGCGCAAAAGAATCCCCTGACAGTAACCATCTCGGGATAGAAAAGTAGAACAATAATTTCACAAATAAACATGCATTTATAAACATATGCTGAGTTAAGTACAAGAGTCTATGGTCAAAAACTACAAAAGACTATTCTCCAAAAAGAAGCGGTCCTGTCCGACCCATACTTCATATCACCTCCTCTCTGCTCCAGGTCCTCCACTCGATGACCCCCGAAAGTGGTTATACAATAACTAGTGAGACAATATCTCAGCAAGTCTAAGCTCTAAACTTCAGCTAGGAGGGAAAGACGCTAAGGAGCATCCTAAGCACGCAATCACACAAATCAAGGAGACTTACCTCGTCTCAGTTCCATCCTGCTAGTCAGCATAGATCATATCACAAATCAAAGCATCACTCAAGCTCAATTAATTGGAACACAATACTCAAATCATCATGCGTTCCTAGTTTTGATCTCGGCATATAGCACGGCCTACTCTCTGTTCGGCGGTCTTCTGGCATTGCCAGCCATCGTCTCACCCCATTGAGCACGGCACATCACTACGTCGACGGCTTTCCCGAAGGAGCATAGGGTCCAAAATCTACTGCGACCGGCTTCCTTTTAACAAGGGGTATCCCAAATAGGGATAACGTCCAGCTCAACAGCCCGGGACGATTTCTCATTATCATCACACGATCACTCAAATATGCCCCAGGGCACCATGCATTGCACTCAAATACTTCAATTAAAATGGTGAACCTGACCTTTTTCTTCGTATTAGAAATACATATGAAAATTGTGACATCCCGATTTTTGGGTTCTGATTTCGATTAGATAAATTGGGCATTTCATCGACGTGGCTACAGTGTTTTTCTCTGAGTTGGCCACTCACGAGATAACTAGACTAGTTGGGTAAGCTATTAAGGACTCCAAGACAAATAGACTTGAGAATTCGACCCGGGAATCGACTTCCGACCGTGCTCATCTTTAGAGGTCATTGCGGCACGATAAAAATCGATTTGAAATCGGAGATAGGCTGGTTCGACAGAGATGTTTGGCCAATCGTGGGTGACACCACTAAATTGGAAAATTCTCGTCGATCGACACTAGACTAATTTTCTTATTGTTTTGGTACCCTATGTCCGTATTTGAATCCTCGAGATTTTCACGACAACCGAGAGTCGCCAATGGGTCGAGTGGGTTCATCGTGGCTCGAAGAAAATCGACCACGGGTCATTTGTCCCAAAAAGTTCTGAAAACTACCCGGTAGCCTAGGTCACGCTCAAAACGCGTCTGAGTGAAATTAACCGCCAATCTAAGTCCGATTTCAGAAATTGAAAGTTCTATCATGTCACAGGTCATTTAAGGAACGTCGACTCAGTCTCAGAAGAATTTTTCTGCCAACCGAGACTTTTTGGGAAAAAGTTGAGTTAGGGCCGTTTTTAATCGGGTTTTGCAGAGGACCGTTTTTATTGTGTATTTGGGATGCAATTGGGCTATATGGGTAAGGAAAAATATCAATTTGGTTGATGAGGTGTTGAATGAATTAATGTGGGTCATTTTGATTTAATTCAAGTGGGATTAAGGTTCAATTGGGGGAAAAACCTAGCAAAATTCCTATGCCACTCATACCCCCACACTTTGGCCTACCTAAATGCTTCTAGAAGGGGTATATTTGTCAAGAAATGGTGAGTGGAATGTGACATCATATGGGGTCATGGTGGGCCAAGTGTGATGACCTAAGAGAGAGAAAAGGTGAGAGGAAAAAGGAAAATCGATTTTCTCTTTCTCTCCTCTCTCCTCCATCGTGCATCTCCATCTTCTTCCACCTTCTTGGGCTTTCTTTTCTGGATTAACCGAAGACCAACGAAGACGCGGCTCACCGTCGCCGCCTCACACCGCCTCGCCGCCGTTCGCCTCACGCCGCCCGCGCGTCGCCCGTGCTCCGCCGCTCGCCGGTTGCCCTCCGCGCACCTCGGCCTCCTTCTCGCCCGCCTTTGCATTCCGAGCTGCTGTCCAGCTGTTTTGGCCGATAGGCCACGGTTCGGCCACCTCCGGCCACCGTGCGCCGCCACCTCGACCCACCGGAACCCCCTCGCCCTCCGCCGGCCTTGCCTCACCATCTCAGCCCCTATTTCGGCCTCAACCAGCAGCGCACGAGAGCGTAAAATGGGTATGGCAATGACTTCGTGGCCCGTTTTGGCCGCTTTCCGAGCCCTGATGCTCGGCCCGCTTTGGGGAAAATCGATCCTCGCATCGTTGCCGTCGTTTTGAGTGGGTTTTATTCTCTAACGCCTTCTTAGTTTTCTAATTACGCTTAAAGGTTGATTAGTGTTAATTAAGTGTAATTAGGTTGTTGGATTAGAGTGGATTAGTGTTTATTAGTTGATTTCATGGCTTATTAGTTAGATGACTTATGAGATTAACTAAAGAATTGCCTATAGTATTTATTGCATGCTTCTTGGGATTTTTCCCGGCCCTTATCGGGTGTAAATTTAGCAATTCGGGCCTAAGTGGAATTTTTGGCATTTAAATATTATTTTTCGAAATTAAATTAAATAATTATTTATTTTCCGAAAATTCAACTTGGATGGCCAGCGACCGGAATATTACGCTGATGACAGTGGTGAGGTCCGTTTATTTAATCGGACTGTATTTTGAGCTAAATTGAATTTCTAATATTTATTATTTAATTTTCGAAATTAATTATTTAATTAATTATTTTCGGAAATTAAGGCAAAGATGGCTAGCGACCGGGATATTATGCTGATGATTGTGGTGCAGCCGTTTATTTAATTGAGCTTTATATTGTGCTGAATTGAATTTATTGTATTTATTTATTTATTTATTTTTTGAAATTAATTATTTAATTATTTATTTTTCCGGAAATTCAACCGGGATGGCCGGTGACCAGAATTTCGTGCTGATTATCGTGGCGTAGTCCGTTTATTTATTTGAGCTCTACGTTGCTTGAAATTAATTAAATTGTGATATTTTAGGGGTTTGCCCTAAATTGATTGGAATTGATTGAGATTGGGTTATTGATTGGTTAATGGCCAAGTGTGTTTATTCAGCATTCTTATGCTTTGTTGAGTCGTAAAGTGAGTAGAATGGTGAGGGTCGGGTGGGACCGTAAAGCCATTAAATCTTGAGAGGGTCGGGTGGGACCGTGAAAGCCCACTAAATCTTGAGAGGGTCGAGTGGGACCGCAGTAACTAGATCTCGAGAATGGCGTCTAAAAGGGCACGTGGGCTCGGTGACTCGATGCATCGGTTTGGTGAACGAGTGCCGAGAGAGAATGCACGTGGCCCAAGCATCGTAAAAAGGGCACGTGGGCTCGGTGATTTGATCGCATCACTTTGGTGAACGAGTGCCGAGAGAGAATGCACGTGGCCCAAGCATCGTAAAAGGGCACGTGGGCTCGGTGATTTGATGCATCACTTTGGTGAACGAGTGCCGAGAGAATGCACGTGGGCCCAAGGAATTAAGCGAGGCATCTTAGAAGAGACACGTGGGCTCGGTGATTTGATGCATCACTTTGGTGAACTAGTGCCTTAGAGAATGCACGTGTGCTCTATGACATGTAATCGACTAAGTCGATTGATCGATGATCCGATCTGAGTGTGATTTAATGTAATTGATCATTGCTTGAGTCTGATGTTGTGAATTGATGGATTGAATTGAAATGACCGTGAGTGGTCTTGTTGGTGTGAAATCGACTAGGTCGATTTGATCGATGTTCGATCGCGTCTTTGTGATTGTTTAGGTGTATACTTGATCTCGTGCTAATATGCAGGTGGGAATCGAGGCCAAGGTAAGCCCTCTAACTCGTGTTGTGCATAGGCATCCCTAGGGTGTATTGGTTTACTAATCGGGTCTTAGGGGGTAGAACTTGCCGAGACGTAGTCTCATTGGTTATCAATAACCATTTCAGGTCCCTAGATTCAGTAGACTTGGATTTTGAAGATCTCGGAAGTTCGGGGCAGTCTGCTGAAGGTTCCAGTGGGTGTATGAAGAATGATGAAGAGAAGGACGTGGATCTGAACTCCCCTAATTGTTTGTAGACCTTGTTTTAATCGGGCTTGTATATGTTCATAAGGGTGTCGGTTTTCTGGTTCATATTTCTAGTCCTACTTGTATATCCCATTGCTTTATTGTTTGGGGATTTTTATAACTGCTTCCGCTTGTGCATTAAAAAAAAAAAGGGGTCGGCGATATGTAGTCCTGGGATATCGCATTTATAATCGACCAAGGTAAGGGATGGGTGCGTGCCCAAGGGTCGGGGCGTGCCAAAAATAGTCGTGTGTGGGTATACGGTCAACTCGACCCAGAAAAATTTACATTCTTCCTTTTTAAAATCCCACTATTTTATATAGTACATAAAACCATTTTCGATGTTAAAATCCGACACCCAGGATTTTCTGAGTAAATATTGAAAATTCACAATTTTTGGAATTAAATACCAAAAATCCAATCATCACTCAATTTGCATAATTTAACACTCAATTGCAGAAATTAACCACACTATTGCAATCAGCACGAAATTCCGGTCACCGGCCATCCCGGCCTAATTTCCGGAAAAATAATTAATAAATAATTAATTTCGAAAATTAATTAATTAATTCAATTTAATTTCTAAAAAAACTAACCTAGGCCAAAATTATTAAATTAAATACCAATACGGATCCGGAAAATTCCCGAACCCTTTTAGATAAATAATACAATTTAAATAGGCCTTAGCTAAACCATGCTAACCACCTAACATGCTCAATTAAATAATTAAATCATTAATTTAATTTAATTAACCACCTAATTCCTAATTAAATAAATCTAAACACCCCTTAGCATCAAAGCCTACTAAGAAGAGTTTAGAGAATAAACTCACCGGTGTATCGCGAAAACCGGTCTACAGCGACGACGACGCGACTGTGGCCGAAATCTTAATTTTCGGCGGTGTCGGCGAACTCTCGAGCCGGGCCTAAAACGGGCCCAACAAATCTCAGCCCAACTGAGATTTGTTTTCAACTTGGGCTGCTGGTCGCAGGCTTGGGTTTTCTTCGCGGGCCAAAGATGGGCTTGAAACTTGGGCTAAAATCCAATGGGCTGAGCTGCACTTGAACGGGCCGAAACCAACTTGGGCTGGGCTTCAAGACTGCTGGAATGGGCTGCTTTGTTGCACTCTTGGGCCGAAGAGAAGACCAAACTGGGCTGAAATAAACCCAACTAATGGGCTGAGATGGAATTCATGCGGCTGAAGATTGGATTGTTCGGTGGACTGCAGCGTGGGCCGAAGATGCTGGAGAAGATGGACGCCAAAGGAGTTGTTCGGTGGATAGCTTCGCTGACGTGAGATGGGTATGCTAGAGTTGAACGTTGACTGGAGAAGCAGTTGGCGTGCGCTGGGTCTTCGAAATTGTGTGCTTCAATGGGCTGTAAAATCGAACGGAAGGAAGCTGGGCTTACGAGCTGACTGGGTGTGCTGGCGTGGCTTCTTCGTTGTTGGCTTCGTTGACCGGTGAAGATGAAGACGTATGGATGGCTGATTGAAACCGCTGGCATCGATCTTGCGTGGCTGAAGTGGCGACACAAAGCAGTGGGTGTAGCAAGCTTGCGGAGTCAACAAAGGAAGGAGAAAAAAAACGCTGGTGTTGACCATGTGCTGGCGCTTCTTCAAGGGACAATTGAGAAAGAGATGAAGCTGCAGGGGTTAGTGGGGTATTGGGTTCTTTCGGAGGAAAATTCAGCAAAAGCAGAGGCCGCTCGTCCAAGACCAAAGAAATAAAAGTAGAGCAGAATGGGAATCGAGGATGGGAGACACTCGACTAAGAGAGAGGGAAATGGACTCGACAAAGAGAGAGGGAAATGGAGCAAAAGTCATCATAAAATATCCAATTCATCATGAATTGGTCCAAGAAGTCTTCATGATTATCCCTTGCATTAACTACATGTCTCCCCTATATTACTTTCTTGAATAGAAAATGCACAATTAATCCAAATTGAGGTCCCTTTTTCAGCCTTATGCCAATTCCGAATTTCACTAATTTACCTTCAATTTCTATCCAAATTCTTCAATTTGATGTCCAAATTTGATGTAGAAAAAGTCCAAAAAATTTCTACAAGTCCCCTTCGCCATATAGCTCGATTTGCAAGTTGAAAATCTCTTCAATTCGACCAATCCGAATTTCCGCTAATATTCCGCGGTGTCCGATTCGATTTTCGTAAAAATCTCAGAATCTCTCAAAATTTCTTGGAGGATGAGTCGACGTTCCTAAAATAGCTCGTGACACCACAGAACTTTCAATTCCTAAAATCGGGTTCAATTTCACGGTTAATTTCGATCTGACGCGCTTTTAGCGTGACCTAGTCTACCGGGTCACTTTTAGGAATTTTTGGTGCAATTGACCCGTGATCGATTTATCTCGAGTCACATAGTGTATCTTCGACACATTGGCAACTCTCGGTTGTCGTGAAAATCTCAAGGTTTCAAATACGGACACGGGGTACCCAAAACGTCAAAAAATCAATTTAGTGCTAATCGGTGAGAATTTTGAAATCAAGTGGAATCACACACATTCTAATCACATATCTCAGCCAAATCGACCTATCTCTGATTTCTGATCGCTTTTGACAATGCCGCAATGACCCTTGTAGACTGACACGGTCGAGCAGTCGATTCCTATTCGAATTCTCAAGTCCATTGCATTTAGATTCCTTAATTGATTCCCCAAATAGACCAGTTATCTCATGAGTGGCCAACTCAGAGAATAGTACTATAAACGCGCCGACGAAAAGCCCGATTTATTTAATCGAAAACTAATTTAAAAATTCAGACTGTCACAACTCTTCCCCTCTTATAAAAATTTCGTTCTTGAAATTTAAACCTATTATAAACTTTAAGCAAAAAGGTGGGGGTACAGTCGTCTCATCGATTCCTCGGTTTCCCAGGTTACTCCTTCTGTGCCGTGGTGTTGCCAGACCACTTTAACCAACGGGATGGTCTTGGTACGCAGGACCTGCTCCTTATGGTCCACAATCTGAACCGGGCTTTCAACGTACGACACTCTGTCGTCCACATCCAATTCTTCAAAATTGAGCACGTGGGTCGGGTCAGGCTCATACTTCCTCAACATTGACACGTGAAAGACGTCATGCACTTGTGCCAACCTTGGCAGTAATACAAGACGATATGCTAGGATCCCGATTCTTTCAAGAATCTCAAATGGACCTACGTACCTCGGACTCAGTTTTCCTTTCTTGCCAAAGCATGAAGTACCTCTCATTGGTGACACTTTTAGAAAACGTGATCACCAACTTGAAATTCCAATGGTCTCGACGCTTATCTCGCGTAGCTTTTCCGCGCTTCCGAGCGGTCTTTAACCTGTCCCTGATAATGGCAACTGCATCCATTGACTGCTGAACCAACTCTGGGCCTGTGATTTTCTGTTCTCCAACTTCATCCCAACAAACCGGCGTTCTGCATGCTCTACCATACAATGCTTCGGAAGGAGCCATCTGAATACTCTGTTGATAACTGTTGTTGTAGGCAAACTCGACAAGGTGAAGCTGTTCCTCCCAACTTCCTTTAAAATCCAACACGCAAGCTCGCAGCATGTACTCGAGGGTTTGAATTGTCCTCTCGGACTGGCCATTCGTCTGAGGATGATATGCCGTATTGTACTGCAGCTTTGTTCCTAATGCACTCTGCAGACTTTTCCAAAATGCAGCTGTAAACCTCGGGTCTTGGTCTGATGTAATCGTCACTGGCACTCCATGCAGTCGAACTACTTGACGCACATACAGATCTGCATGTCTATCCAAACTAAGATCCTTTCGAACTGCAATGAAGTGAGCCGACTTTGTCAGTCTGTCGACCACAACCCAAATAGAATCATTTCCTCTCTGACTCCTTGGTAAGCCTGTCACAAAATCCATTGTGATATGTTCCCATTTCCATTATGGGATCGCAAGAGGTTGTAGAAATCCTTCCGGCTTACAATGCTATGCCTTCACTTGTTGACATGTCAAACACTTGACGACATGCTTGGCGATATCCGCCTTCATACCTGACCACCAGTAGTGTTGACGCAGATTCCGATACATCTTTGTACCGCCAGATGAATGCCGTAATCGCTTTCGCCGTGCTTCGACAAGATCTCCTCTCTAAGCTCTACATCGTCAGGTACGACCAATTGTCCTCGGAACCTCAGGGTTCCGTCTTCAGAAATCTTAAAGTCAGGCTTCCTCTTCTCGATATCCTCTTGCAGGATTTTTCGAATATCCGGATCTGTCGACTGAAGTGTCTTAATTCTTACCTGCACTTCCGGCTCAATTCTAAGGGTGGCCATAATATTCGAAATGTGACCTACCTCAAATTTGAAAATCGAATCTCGAGCTCTCTCGATTAAGTTCCACTCCTTCATCGCTATATGAGCAACTGAAGACTTCCTACTTAGTGCATCTGCGACCTTGTTTGCCTTTCCTGGGTGATACAGAATATCACAATCATAGTCCTTTAGGAGTTCCATCCAATGACGCTGTCTCATATTCAACTCCTTCTGAGAGAATAAATACTTGAGACTTTGATGGTCTGTGAAAATTTGGAATCTTTCTCCGCACAAATAATGTTTCCAAATCTTCAAAGCAAAAATAATTGCTGCGAGTTCTAAGTCATGCGTCGGGTAATTCAATTCATGAGGTCTCAATTGATGGGATGCGTATGCAACAACTCTACCATGTTGCATCAACACGCAACCCAATCCTCCGAATGACGCATCACTGTAGATCTCGTATCCTCCAGGACTAGATGGTATGGTCAGCACAGGTGCGGTAGTTAACTTTTCCTTAAGCTCCTGGAAACTACGCTCGCACTTGTCTGTCCATATGAACTTCTCTTCCTTCTTTAACAGTCGAGTCATAGGTGACGCTATCGCTGAAAACCCTTCTACAAACCTTCTGTAATATCCTGCTAAACCTAGAAAACTTCTTATCTCTGTCACTGTCGTCGGTCTCGGCCAGTTGATAATTGCTTCAATCTTGCTCGGGTCTACGGAGATTCCTTCTCCTGAGATCACGTGACCTAGAAAAGCAACACGAGTCAACCGAAACTCGCACTTGCTAAACTTAGCATACAGCTCATGAGTCCTTGGAGTCTGTAGTACCAACCTCAAATGTCTTTCATGTTCTTCTGGACTTCTTGAGTACACCAGGATATCATCGATGAATACGATCACGAATTGATCCAGGTATTCTTTGAACACTCGGTTCATCAGGTCCATAAAAGCAGCTGGAGCATTCGTCAATTCAAATGGCATGACCGTGAATTCATAGTGACCGTACCGTGTACAAAACGCTGACTTCGGTATATCTTCCTTTCTGATTCTCAGCTGATGATATCCTGTCCTCAAGTCGATCTTTGAAAATATCGATGCTCCTTGTAACTGATCAAACAAGTCATCTATTCTCGGTAGTGGATACTTATTCTTGATTGTCACCTAATTAAGTTGTCGATAGTCGATGCATAGGCGCAACGATCCATCCTTCTTCTTCACAAATAGAACCGGTGCTCCCCAAGGTGATGCATTGGGACGTATGAATCCTTTATCCAATAACTCTTGCATCTGCACCTTTAGTTCTTTCAATTCTGATAAAGCCATCCGATAAGGAGCCTTAGAGATGGGCTCTGTCCCGGGGGCTAACTCAATCACAAACTCTATTTCTCTTTCTGGCGGCAGACCTGGCAATTCTTTTGGGAACACATCTGGAAATTCTTGAACCACTGCTATGTCCTCAATCTTCAGCTCCTCAACTGTCGTATCCATGACAGTTGCTAAATAACCTTGACAACCCTCGTCTAACAACCGAGTTGCCTCAAGAGACGAGATTAGAGTAATCAAGGGTCCTCCTCGACTCCCAATAAACTCGAAACTCTCACCCTCTACCGGGTTAAACTGGATCACCTTGCGATAACAGTCTAGCTTAGCTCGTTGCTTGGTGAGCCAGTCCATGCCAATTATCAAGTCAAAATCATACATGGCTAGGACTATCAAGTCTATTTTCCCCTCTCGCTCACCAATCGCTAACGTGCAACCAGGACAACCCACTATAACTAACACTTTATCCTTTAATGGTGTCGATATACTGACCACTGACTCCAACAATTCAGGAATCAATCCTACCAACTTAACATACTGTTCAGCTATAAATGAATGTGTTACACCAGGGTCAAATAAAGCATAAGCAGCGTTGTTGTTCAGTGAAACAGTACCTGCAATCACATTAGGCGCATCCTCCGCCTGTCCTCTTGTGATAGCATAGGTCCTTCCTTGCACTAGAGGTCTGAGTAGTCCACTTTGCTGTGCATTTGGTGGCAGAAGTCCTCGATTCTGATTCATCTGTGGTGGTGGCGGTAACTGCGGCGGTCCCATCGGTCTTTTGGGACAATTTCTGGCCAAGTGACCTTGCTGGCCACACTCAAAACATGCACCCGGCCTAGAGTGGCATGGGGCTGACACATGTCATTTTCCGCAGAAGCGACACGCACCATTCTATCTCTGAGCAAACTTTCCTATTCCATCCTTCCTGTTGGGCGCAATGGGATACCTTCCTCCAGACATAGGTCTCTTCCCAAATCTATTTCTATCTTGGTTAAAGCCAAACCGCGACCCAGATGCGGCAACTTGTTCGTTCAGATTCTTCTCTATCAGCTGAGCTCGTCCGTACAGCTCGTTGTAATTCTTTATATCTAAAGGCACCAACGGATTTTTCAGTTCTGGTCGGAGGCCATCCATAAACCTCATTACTTTATCCTCGGGATCTGCAATCAATCTCGGGGCGTACTGTGAAAGCTCGGCGAACTTTGCCTCGTACTGGTCCACAGTCATTGAACCTTGACGGAGATGCAAAAATTCTGCCATCTTCAATTGCTTGGCACAGTTGGAAAAGTACTTACCATTAAATGCTCTAACGAAGGTGTTCCACACCGGAACCACACCTTCAGGGAATACCTCCTCTCTGGTGGCTCTCCACCAAGTACTTGCAACCCCATGCAATTGATATACTGCAAGAGTGACCTTCTCTTCTTCATTGCACCTCAGCAGTGCAAACGCTTTCTCTAATTCTTCGATCCAATGGGTTGCAGCCTCATGATCTCCTGTCCCGTTGAACTTCGGCGGTTGTAATTTCAGGAACTGCTCGACGAGCTTGTGAGTAGGTCTCTCGTTCCCCCGTGGAACTTCAGCAGGTGCGGCAGCTTGATTCTAGGCCTGCTGCTCCATCAGATTTCCAATTGTCTGGAGTGCCTGCATGATCCCATCCATTCTCGGATCACCAGAGGCTGCTACCCCAGCACCAACCGGCGGAATCGGCAGCGGTGCTGCACCACTTGTGCTGACCTCAGCCTGCGCTCTACCTCGGCCACCTCGGGCACCGCCTCTCGTTAGCGTCCTCGCCCGAGTCACTGAGGATAAGGTCCTCTGCCTAGGAGTCATCGGCTTCTGATCACTCATGTTGTAGCACTTCTACAAAACCCGTTTCCAATTCCACACCGAATTAGAAACTCAGTGATCACCACAACCAATTTACCGAACAACTATCAATCACATGCATCAGCATAAAATAAAGGCCTTTCCTACTAACTATCCCAAGAACCCATCGCATCTTATCACTTCAAACACAAACTTCGCTCTGATACCATAAAAAGGGGATGTCACGCCCCGAACCCTGAGCGCATACCCATCCCTCTCCGGTCGATAAAATTTTTGTGACTTCCCAGGACTAGTCGCCGACCCTTTTTACTTTATTGCACATGCGGAAGCGAAAAAGAATCCCCTGACAGTAACCATCTCGGGATAGAAAAGCAGAACAATAATTTCACAAATAAACATGCCTTTATAAACATATGCTGAGTTAAGTATAAGAGTCTATGGTCAAAAACTACAAAAGACTATTCTCCAAAAAGAAGCGGTCATGTCCGACCCATACTTCAAATCACCTCCTCTCTGTTCCAAGTCCTCCACTCGATGACCCTGAAAGTGGTTATACAATAACCAGTGATACAATGTCTCAGCAAGTCTAAGCTCTAAACTTCAGCGAGGAGGGAAAGACACTAAGGAGCATCCTAAGCACGCAATCACACAAATCAAGGACACTTACCTCGTCTCAGTTCCATCCTGCAGGTCAGCATAGATCATATCACAAATCAGAGCATCACTCAAGCTCAATTAATTGGAACACAATACTCAAATCATCATGCGTTCCTAGTTTTGATCTCGGCATATAGCACGGCCTACTCTCTGTTTGGCGGTCTTCTGGCATTGCCAGCCATCGTCTCACCCCATTGAGCACGGCACGTCACTACGTCGACGGCTTTGCCGAAGGAGCATAGGGTCCAGAATCTCACATCACCGGCTTCCCTTTAACAAGGGGTATCCCAAATAGGGATAACGTCCACTCAACGGCTGGGACGATTTCTCATTATCATCACACGATCACTCAAATATGACCTGGGCACCATGCATTGCACTCAAATGCTTCAATTAAAATGGTGAACCTGGCCTTTTTCTTCGTATTAGAAATACGTATGAAAATAGTCGTCTGTGGGTACATGGTCAACTCGACCTAGAAAAATTGACATTCTTTCTTTTTAAAATCCCACTATTTTATATAGTACATAAAACCATTTTCGATGTTAAAATCCAACACCCGAGATTTTCTGAGTAAATATTGAAAATTCACAATTTTTGGAATTAAATACCAAAAATCCAATGATCACTCAATTTGCATCATTTAACACTCAACTGCAGAAATTAACCACACCATTGCAATCAGCACGAAATTCCGGTCACCGGCCATCCCGGCCTAATTTCCGGAAAAATAATTAATAAATATTTAATTTCGAAAATTAATTAATTAATTAATTAATTAATTCAATTTAATTTCTAAAAATACTGACCTAGGCCAAAATTATTAAATTAAATACCAATACGGACCCGGAAAATTCCTGAACCCTTCTAGATAAATAATACAATTTAAATAGGCCTTAGCTAAACCATGCTAACCACCTAACATGCTCAATTAAATAATTAAATCATTAATTTAATCTAATTAACCACCTAATTCCTAATTAAATAAATCTAAACACCCCTTAGCATCAAAGCCTACTAAGAAGAGTTTAGAGAATAAACTCACCGGTGTATCGCGAAAACCGGTCTACTGCGACGATGGCGCGACGGCAGCCGAAATCTTAATTTTCGGCGGTGTCGGCGAACTCTCGGGCCGGGCCTAAACGGGCCCAACAAATCTCAGCCCAACTAAGATTTGTTTTCAACTTGGGCTGTTGGTCACGAGCTTGGGTCTTCTTCGCGGGCCCAAGATGGGCTTGAAACTTGGGCTAAAATCCAATGGGCTGAGCTGCACTTGAACGGGCCGAAACCAACTTGGGCTGGGCTTCAAGACTGCTGAAATGGGCTGCTTTGTTGCACTCTTGGGCTGAAGAGAAGACCAAACTAGGCTGAAATAAACCCAACTAATGGGTTGAGATGGAATTCATGTGACTGAAGTTTGGGTTGTTCGGTGTACCGCAGCGTGGGCCGAAGATGCTGGAGAAGATGGATGCTGAAGGAGTTGTTCGGTGGACAGCTTTGCTGACGTGAGATGGGTATGCTAGAGTTGAACGTTTAATGGAGAAGCAGCTGGCGTGCGCTGGGTCTTGGAAAGTGTGTGCTTCAATGGGCTGCAAAACCGAACGGAAGGAAGCAGGGCTTGCGAGCTGACTGGGTGTGCTGACGCGGCTTCTTCATTGTTGGCTTCGTTGACCGGTGAAGATGAAGACGTATGGATGGTTGATTGAAACCGCTGGCGTCGATCTTGCATGGCTGAAGTGGCGACACAAAGTAGTGGGTGCAACAGGCTTGCAGAGTCAACAAAGGAAGGAGAAAAAAACGCTGGTGTTGACCATGTGCTGGCGCTTCTTCAAGGGACAATTGAGAAAGAGATGAAGCTGTAGGGGTTAGTGGGGTATTGGGTTCTTTCGGAGGAAAATTCAGCAAAAGCAGAGGCCGCTCATCCAAGACTGAAGAAATAAAAGGAGAGCAGAATGGGAATCGAGGATGGGAGACACCCGACTAAGAGAGAGGGAAATGTACTCGACGAAGAGAGGGGGAAATGGAGCAAAAGTCATCATAAAATATCCAATTCATCATGACTTGGTCCAAGAAGTCTTCATGATTATCCCTTGCATTAACTACATGTCTCCCCTATATTACTTTCTTGAATAGAAAATGCACAATTAATCCAAATTGAGGTCCCTTTTTCAGCCTTATGCCAATTCCGAATTTCACCAATTTACCTTCAATTTCTATCCAAATTCTTCAATTTGATGTCCAAATTTGATGTAGAAAAAGTCCACAAAATTTCTACAAGTCCCCTTCGCCATATAGCTCGATTTGCAAGTCGAAAATCTCTTCAATTCGGCCAATCCGAATTTCCGCTAATATTCCGCGGTGTCCGATTCGATTTTTCGTAAAAATCTCGGAATCTCTCAAAATTTCTTGGAGGATGAGTCGACGTTCCTAAAATAGCTCGTGACACCACAGAACTTTCAATTCCTAAAATCGGGTTCAATTTCACGGTTAATTTCGATCTGACGCGCTTTTAGCGTGACCTAGTCTACCGGTCACTTTTAGGAATTTTGGTGCAATTGACCCGTGATCGATTTATCTCGAGTCACATAGTGTATCTTCGACACATTGGCAACTCTCGGTTGTCGTGAAAATCTCAAGGTTTCAAATACGGACACAGGGTACCCAAAACGTCAGAAAATCAATTTAGTGCCGATCGGTGAGAATTTTGAAATCAAGTGGAATCACCAACATTCTAATCACATATCTTAGCCAAATCGACCTATCTCTGATTTCTGATCGATTCTAACAGTGCCGCAATGACCTTTGTAGACTAACACGGTCGAGCAGTCGATTCCTGTTCGAATTCTCAAGTCCATTGCATTTAGATTCCTTAATTGATTCCCCAGATAGACCAGTTATCTCGTGAGTGGCCAACTCAAAGAATAGCACTATAGACGCGTCGATGAAAAGCCCGATTTATTTAATCGAAAACTAATTTAAAAATTCAAGCTGTCACACAATGCACAAGTTTGATGCTAGTGTCAGGATCACGCGGTTGAGAGCTTTGATTGAGACGGAGACTAGTAAGTCGATCAAGCATGTGCGGACTGACAATAGCATGGAGTTCTGCTCGGAGATAGTAAATAAATTCTGCATGAAAGAGGGCATAGTGAAACACTGCACTAGCGCCAGTAAATCACAACAATTTGTAGAATTGATGAGCAAAACATTACTAGAGACGGCCTAAAAAATTATCTCTAGTGCTGGTATTGCTAGGAGAATCCTAGTTGATGTGCTTAGTACGATAAGCTGCCTAGTGAATAGATCCCCATCAACTGCTATTGAATGGCGGACTCCTGAAGAAGTGTGGTCAAGTAATGTTGCTAGTTATTCTATTATTAGAATGTTTGGTTGCCCATGTTATTTTTGAGTGAGTGATGGTAAGCTTGATTGGAGGGCAAGGTGCATATTTCATGGCTATGCACAAGGTGAGCGGGGCGATCGATTGTGGTGCCCAGATATAAATTCACCTGTTAATAGTAAAGAAGTCACCCTTGATGAGTATCCGATACTTCTAGCTAGGAGTGTTTGTGACAGTGTTAATACGGATCTGGACGGTGTTCAGCTTAAGGTGGAGTTGCGACCAGAAACTACTGAGGTAGCAAGTACAAGTACTAGCAAAGTAATCGGCATTGATGGTGCTCATCGCGAGGTGGAGCTTATAGAGCTAACGGTTGCCGTAACTGTTGAAATTAACAAGGTACGTATTCGATCTCCTGACAGATATGGATGCAGCAATGGTTTTGCTTTATCTGCAGTTGAGGAGGTTGCGTTGGAAAATCCTTGCGGAGCAGTTAAAGGTGCATGTGGAGTTGGTATTTTGATGAGGTCCTTGATTATGACGAAGTTCAAGCAAGGCTTAAACTTGGATAATATCTATGGCGGTTGAGCCTATTGGAGGCTATGGAAGAGTAGCAGCAAAGTTTGAATTTTTTGCAAAGCGATTGCAACTTGGCTCAAACGTCAAGCCAAGGTGGAGATTGTTAAAATATGTCTCGAGTTTGAGTCCAATGTGAAATTCTGAATATTCCCAATTGGATATGTTGTGGATGTTTAAAATTGAACAAAGAAGATCTGAAGATCAACTTCCCAAAGTTTGAATTTGCATTGGAGAATTTGGCCACTGAGATAGGAAAGTTCAACTTCGACTTCGATTTGGATTTTGTTTAAAATATACAAAGATATATTTTTGATAAAATCATTTTAGATAGGAAACAAAATCCTATGAGAAGTTGGCAAAAGAATAAGGGTTTCACTTATATATAGACTTGTGGCCGTGGGTGGTAGATGTGGATCACAAATTGTCTTGAAGCGTCGCGTGAGTGCTTGGTGTTCCGCCGTTGATCATGAAGAGTTGGTCTTGAAGCGCCGTCTAGTCGTCAAGTGCTTGGGAGGGAGTTTCTTTGTTGTTCTTGTCCGTGAATTACATCCAAGAAGATTTAGTGTTCAAGCTGATTAAATCTTGTGGTAAGATTTGCGTGTAATTCCTTCGTGAGATTGAGGGATTATTTCTTGAGGAATTCTTGGGCTAAACACTGCGTGCGTTGTTGGGTGTAATTGGGGCTTGGGAAACACTGAGAGAGTGTTTGAGTGACTTGAGTGTGTAATCTCCTTATATCGCTTGATCTATAGTGAAATTCGATGCTGCTCTCCCCGTGGACGTAGGTCTTTATGACCGAACCACGTAAATCTAGTATCCGATTTATTTTTCTTCTATCTATATTATTATTCAATCGCTCGCTTTTCGCAACAAATCATGTAGCATAGATTCAAAATCATATTGAATGATCTAATATTAGTTACATTTGATATCGAATATGTACCACACACCTAATTCACCTAGAAAGTTTCGTTCCTTGACTATGAACACGCAGTTTTCGACAATATAAAAGTAGAACAGGCTTTTTTTTCGTAATTATAGTATCCGCAAACTAAGCCCAACATCCTTATAGATGAAACTTTTTTTTGTTGGAATTATAAAACTTTTCAAGCAAAGACTTGTTATTGATTCAATTAATTCCTTTGCGTCACTCAATAGATTACTCTAACGATGCGAGTTGGGAATTAGTTGTTATAAATCTTCGACTCTCATGAATACTCCTCTGTTTTTCATGGTTATTTTTCTACTGCAACTCTAAACGATTGTAGATAATCGGAATGCTGAGCTTCGTCATTGTTTGAGGATGCTGTCTTTTCTATTTCCTTCTCGGAAGATAGTCCCTTTTTACTTGCCATTGGAGGTTCAAAGAGGGACTCGAAGCAAATGGAAACCTCGGCCATCTTCTCATTCACAATTGTAAGTTCTTGCAATTTTCCATTCAAGGTTCATGTTAATGACTCCTTTATGGTTGTTCTGTAGGTGTGGAATACATTACCTGATGCAGCTGTATCCCGAAGATTCGGAAACTACAGCGAGCTGAAAATGGCAGAACCTGATTCTTGATGATGCCAAATGAGAACATGGTAAAAATATCTTAGATGTCCTCGTTGGTGTGCTTGCTCATAGCAAGGTTACTAGGCATTTTAAATATCTCCGTCTTATTTTGAGTTTTGAGAAGAACAAGCAGAGTGTTATTTCCTTAGGGGATCCGAGGAACAAGTGCTACGCATGATACATGAAACTAATGCAATAGTGTCGTTTTGACTCAGAATCCTTATCAAATAGTAATTTCAAGCATCGACTTTGGAATCCATGTAATCGATAGAGCGAAAATCATTCAATTGAAAGGATAGGATGCGATGAGATAGGATCTCTTAGGGTTTTCAATCAATCAGAGTTTTCTTTGAGTGAGTCAACCTTTTGTGCACATGGAAAACTTCAAGTGAAGCACAGCAAAAACCTACTTGAGATTCAAGTCATTGGTATGTTGTCATTGCAAGACTTCCATATTGGAGGGTGCAAAGCTATGGAAAAGTTAAGTGGTATATCGGGCTTGAAGAACTTTCACCATCTGCTCATCTATGCCCGAGCTAGGCTGCAGATTGTTGAGGGCCTCGCCAAACTAGAGTTTTGATTGTGTTGGTTGTCTACAAGCGTCCTTCACTGGAAACATTGCTTGACATATTGAAGCCAAAAATATAGGATAAGTGCCAAATTCAAGTTAGATGGTACATGGAGTCCCTTGACTCTGAATCAGAGACAAAGCGCCTCAACCAGGATTGTTGCCGGATAACTTTTCAAATCATTCATTTAGATGGATTGATGGAGAAGAAGCAATATATATATATATATATATGTGTGTGTGTGTGTGTGTGTGCGCGCGCGTGCGCGCGCATGAAAATACACATATTTATTGTCGTATATGATCAAACTCAAATCTCAATTTTTCCAATAGAGAATTTGCCACATGTTTATTGTGGTAACTGCAAAATAATAGAGTGAAATTTAAAACACATGAAACTTACGACTCAAGCGTTGCATCAAGATTTGAGCAATGCATTCAAACTCCAAAAGTGCAGGGCTTTTTCCTTCTCATTGAACCCGTTGGATCATGCTATGCTCCTTGGATGGCCCAAAATCTACTCCGTTAGCTTGCCTAACTAACAAAAGCGCTTTGATTAATCCATAAGTCTTGAATTGGGCTTGTGAGTAGATTGTCTTAAATGGAACTTTCACGCTCAGATCCTCCCCAGTAATTGACTTGAAATGTGCGGGGCTTTTTCCTACTCTTTGCCTTCTTTTGCAATAAGTCCAAGGTAGTTTTCCATCTAGTCATATTCATTTCCTCGCGTAAAGATGAAGCCTGACGCACAATTTCGGAAGGAAGCCCTCCAATAGCTTCGGCAATGTCCAAAGACAAGCCGAAATATTCGGAGACATCTCGGGCTGCATCCCCTTGGAAAGCATGCAAACAAAAGAGTTTATGAGCATGGCGTTGATCCATCGGTTTAACCGTGTATTCTTCAACTGCTCCAACGTCGAAAGCCTTGAAAACATTTTTTTTGTTTGTTGTCACAATAATTCTACTTCCCGGACCAAACCAAGTAAGCTTCCCGGCCAATGCTTTAATTTGTTCATCCTTGTCCACACCGTCAAGCACAATGAGAACCTTCTTATCATGACATAAACTTGCTATTTCTTCAGTCTCTTCACTGGAAGATTCATGACTTGCTATTCCTTCAGTCTCTTCTTCACTGGAAGATTCATGACTAGCTATTCCTTTAGTCTCTTCACTGGAAGATTCATGTGGTGCACGTATTTGTCCTCTAAGGTCAGCAATCAACTTACGTTGTGAAGATTGAACTCCTTCCGACCTAATTTCTAGGAAGCTATGTGCATCAAACAATTTACACATCTTGTCAAAAACAGCCTTTGCAAGGGTAGTCTTTCCGACACCTTGCTCACCGCATATTTCAACACCACGTACCTCTTCTCCTTGTGCTACGATCGCTCGTCCCTCACGGTAGGCAACACCAAGCTTTTTCATCATTTCTTGAACATGATGATCAATTCCAACCAGTTTGTCGTTCGCATTTGACGCACGTTGGTAATCCTCCTTCAACCATTGCACCACAAGTGCAACAACTCCTTTTACGAACTGACCCTCGCCCCTGTAAAACGGAAGTGATGCAGCACAATGATGACGAGAAAGTCACCAAAAATATTAAAAAGTAGACAAAAATGAAAGTGGGGAATGGACCGACAAAAATTAAATCAACTCCCACGGTCTATTCTTATGATTTGTTAAATTTTCGATCCTTATCGATATTTTTACAAATATATTTATTCAAAAAGGTTTGGGTTCATTTTCACATCATCCTGCACTTTTTATTTTTATATATTTAGGAAAGAAAAAGGAAACCAGAAGTAAAAGCATTACCCACCCATTGTACTTCTCCCGAGTAAATCCCTTTAATTTCCCGATCTCTCGAAGAACCTCCCTCCATGTATCGATTTCGATGGTACCTGAGTCGACTCGCTGTTTATCCTCAAGATATCTCAAGGCTGTTCCAAAATCCCCTCTCTGGTGACTTACATCCGAGGGACTAACATCATAGAAAATCGGGATTAAAGTCTGTCCATTTGTTTTTCTGCACTCCCGCATTTCTACCAGCTCCATGAGGCAAAATTTACTGGAAGCAAAATTTTTGGAAAAGATAGTTATTGAGATCCTCGACTGCTTGATCGCCTCTTTAAATTCTGGCCAGAGCTCTTTTCCAGGAGAGGGGTCACATTGATCATCGAAGACCCTGATCCCCGCATCAACCAGTTGTCTAAAAAGGTGATCCACAAATCCATAACGAGTATCTGCACCTCTGAAATTCAAGAATACATCATACTTGAATCTAGGCGATGACGATGAGGTTGAAGATGATTCCTGTCCAATTGAGGAAACTAAAACCGCTTCACATGGCAGACATAGTCGTTCAGACAAAGTCTTATGCTTCTAGCCAAATAAAAGAAGAAGGAGGAAAAAAAAAAACATAGTTTTGTGGTTCTGATGGAGGCGAACCTTAGACAGCAAGTGAACTGCACCTGGATCTTGCGACTTGGAAATTTTAACTTTTTTAAATAATCCAAAATACTCAAAACATTCATAATACTCAAATGTCGATACGTGAATGCACACGCAATAATTTTTCGTAATACTTTCAAAATTTGAATAATATTCTTAAATCTTAGGAGAAAGCAAAAGTGCTAAACAGGCCCAGCATACGGTATCTATAGTGCTGGGAGTTTGGATAGGATCTCGTGATTTTCAAAATCGTTCATGTCAAAGAAGATTTGTAACTTTCCAGACGATTTTTAGCATTTACTGGGTCGAATCGCAAGCAGAGGACTAATTCCACCGGATTAGTGGAATAGCAGTTTCAAGAAACACTACAGATCCCAAAGATGCAGAGAAAAACTAACCAGGTTTCCAGCAGCAGCATCTGCAAGAGTCGATGGCTTGTCAACATCAATAACATGAGCCTGTTCATGGGCACGAGACGTATCATCAGCTGCAGGAGCCTGTTCATGGGCACGAGCCGTATCATCAGCTGCAGGAGCCTGTTCATGGGCACGGGCCGTATCATCAGCTGCAGAAGCCTGGTTTCTTCTCGTCATTTTTCCAGCAGCAACAGGTGCAAGACGAATCATTCCGAACAAAATCAGAAACGCCATGGACCAAGTCGGGGCCAACGTGAGACACAGAAACCCAGCAGCCACTGTTATCCCCGTCAAAGCCTTGTCCTTCCAACCCATCTTTCGCTCTCGCGCTCTCTCTAACAGAGCCACAGGAGGTCTATAAACATTAGACATCAATACGCATTACACTTTACACATGAGCATAATATATTTTCGGCATGACCAAGACCGCTGACTTCTGGTCACCCGCAAATGGACAACGTGAGGGAAAATTACATGGACAATGTTTTCAAACCCCCCAATTTTCTCTCAACCTAAATTGGTCTTTAAGAGTGATCCATTCCTACGTGTGTTGTGTCCCGAAAGAGTTGATCTAAGCCCTTATTAATGCTAAACCGATTCACACCAATCCCTTCCCCACTAACATTGCTAGGAAGTTACTGATTCAAGAAAACACGGAAGATTACTTTCAGTTCTGTGGTTCTAGCCTAAAGAGAGATGAAATCTAGACGCAACGACGAGCTTTCTTTGAACTTGCCCTTTCACATTTGATTTTTGATTTTGTGACCTTCGCATTTCGACTCTTTTCATATGTTGACTAGTCGACCAGTTATTACGTTCTTTCCTTTCTTTCTTCCCCTGCTTTTGGACACAATACCAGTAAAAGACAACGCGGAAATGCCTGGAACGAATGAGCGCGCGTAGAGGAAGATTCCTAGAAGTAAAGAGGAAAAGGCTACTCGGAGCAGCAGGTAATGAGCACGCGACGGCGAGATATTACGTTCTTATCTTTCATTTTTTCCCTAGCTTTTGGACACAATACTACTGTAGTTCTAAAAAGGGACAACGCGGAAATGCCTCGAAAGCAACTATTGAGCACGCGTAGACAAAGAATCCTAGAAATGAAGAGGTAAAGGCCCACACGGAGCAGGGAATGGAGGAATGATGACCATTCAACAGCTAATGCCAACAAGGCAAGGACTCGCTGGTCGATGTGAGAATATAACAGAAATCTAATCCAAAAGCAAAACAGGGATAAGAAGTCCGCCCGTCGGTCAACCCGTGGTTAAGATGAATCAAGACTGGACTTGGAAAGTCTAAGGGCGAAAACAATTGAAACAGGCAAAGTAGTGAATTTGGTTCCGAAAATCCTGTTATCAAAATGTATATCCATTTATATTTTTGATAAATAGTGAATTGATTACCAAATCAGAGTTTTGAAATCCACCACTTATGATATTTAGACCTTTTCGAATTCAACTATTTAAATCTAACATATCAAACTGTCTCATGTCCAAATTTAATCATCAAAAGTTTCTCACTAATAACACTCTCATTTTACTTGTTCATATATGAGATGAATGGGGTAAGCAATCATTGCTCAGTGATACTACATATCTCTTTTAAGCAGATCAAATCCTTACTATGCATATTTACCAGAGTAATACTAGAAACTTAATAATCTCATTAGGTACAATTTCCAACATGAGTTATTTCTTATTCTGTCATAATTAACAATGAAATACGATTAAGTGAACAGTGCAATACTGTCAAAGTGAATAGTGAAATACTCTTTAATGTGAACAGTAAAATACGGTCATACCCATTTAATCAATCATGTTGAAACAAACAATTACAATTCCAACATGTTAATCAATCTGAAATCACACATCAGTAATTTATTTCATTAATTGATCTCTTGCTCCATCTATACATTGATGGCTCCATCTCCCGACCCTGACGATCGCACCCGTTGGCGCTACCCCTAGCCGAGACTGTAAGAGTTTTCTTAATGTGGACTACATTAATTGATATTGTAATTTACCGTTTAACGAACGGGGTTTGGTCTAAGGTGAAATAGAAGGTTTCTTAATTAGTCTAATATGGGGGGTTTTGTGTGGGCCGAGTTGAGCCCTGCCCGTAATGAGGGGGTCTAAATTTTCTGAAACTCTATAAATAGCGTTAAGTCTCTCATCTAACCCTAATTGATTCACACGTATCCTCACATAAGGGCGTTAACCTAACGCTAAGGGGTGAGGGCCGTCTCATTGAGCCGTGATAAGGAGGGCAATAGAGGAGAAGGACTTGCGCGTGGAACATCGTGTTTCCGTTTCCGCTTCAAGAACGATGGATCCCAAGACAGGTGCTTTAATCTTTCTTATTAATTATGCATGTTCTTATTCTGGTTATGGCGATATAAGGGATTGCATAATTTGCATCTAACATGTGGTATTAGAGCTTTGTACGGCGGATTTCTTCTTTATCTTTGTCATCTTACCTCTACAACAGTCCACACAAGTCTCTAGATCACATTTAAGATTAGGCAAGATGTCAGTCTTAATAATCCTTTCTACTCTTTCTTTAGAGAAGTGACCAAGACATTTATGCCACAATGCATAAGACTGTTCCTTAGGTAGAGGCCTTTTGGAAACAACCTTTTCAGCTGAATAAGCAATGTACATGTCGTTGGAAGATAAGCTCAATCGATACAATCCATTTGATAAATTGCAACACCCAATCTTATTTGAATCATAAAACATGGAAATAGTATTACTCTTTATCTCAAAAGAGTATCCACACATGTCCAAACAAGACATGGAAACTAAATTCCGCCTAAAAGAAGGTACGTAAAAGGTGTTTTTCAACATCATCCTAAAACCATAATCTAAAATCAAAATGACATCTCCCACGAACTCGACGTCAACTCCAATGTTGTTTCCCACAGTGAGCTTTAATTCATCCTGATTCGGCGTCCTTTGGTTTATGAACCCCCGTATGGTAAACGCAACATGATTAGTTGCACCACTATCTAGCCACCAAGAGTTGGTTGGGGTTTCAGATAGATTGGATTCACAAACAAACGCCAAAGAATTATTACCTTTAGGCACATTCTTAGTTCTCTTAGACAACCAAACCTTAAACTTATTGCAACGTTTCTTCACGTGTCCTCTTTCTCTACAAAAGTAGCAAAGAACACCATAGTTCTTGGTGAATGCTTTCTTAGGACCCAGAGTGTTAGAAGGACTTGCACCTTCAGAATTTCCTTTGTTGTTGGAAGGACCAACAGCTTCAGAATTGCTTTTGTGGGTATAATTCTTCAACTTCTTACCCTTGTCACTAGCTGAACTAGAAGCATAAAGAGCAATGTGCCATTTATCTTTCTTCAACTTTTCTTCCTCTACCACCAACCTAGCAATCAGGTCATTAACAGACCAGGTTTCATCTTGGGAACTATAATTGGTCTTGATAATCCCAAAATCAGGAGGAAGAGTATTTAGAGCTTGATGGACGATGCAAGCAGTAGGAATTTCAACATTGAGAACCTGAAGCTTTGTCTGCAAATCAACCATCCTCATAACATAATCTCTAAAACGATGAATCCCAAGACGGATGCGTTAATCTTTCTTATTAATTATGCATGTTCTTGTTCTGGTTATGGCGATATAAAGGATTGCATAATTTGCATCTAACATGTGGTATCAGAGCCTCCATAACCCTAGAACTTGAACGCATTGAATTTTACCCTAATTTGTGATTTTCAAGATTTTTAAATACAGTAAAAGTAAAATTAAATCACATATTCTGACTGGGCTCGACGAGGCGAGCAAGACCGTGGGCGGCGCGTCGCTGGGGGAGGCCCCACGCGCCCCCACGCGCAGCCACGCGCCGCCGGGCATCGAAGACGCGCGCCCACGCGTGTTCACGTGCCCTCACGCGCTCCCACGCGTGGCGCCGGACGCGCGTGCGGCGCACGCGAGCGCTGACGTCACGCTGACGTCAGCGACCCGGATTCGGATTCGGATTCGATCCGACTGCGGTGACCCGCTGACGTCACGCTGGGACCCGACCCGACCCGCTAACGTCACGCTGACGTCAGCGATGGACCCGAACCACACCGACCCAACCCGGATGGCGACCGACCCGACCCAACCCGACCCAGGACCCCGACCCGACCCGTTGACCCAAATCGACGCGGTCAACCGTTGACCGGATCGGGTGGCTGGACCAGAAGGTCAAACCGAGAACCGGTCGGACTGCCACCGGTCGGACCGGTTAATGACCGGCTTTTGATGCCCGCGCGTGGGCTCCACGCGCCACGCACTCAGGCGGCGCATGCGGGCGCGTGGGGACTCCGATCGCGCGTGGCTGGTGGCGTTCGACTCATATGGTAATTTCCTACGTCGTGGTATGTTTATTTTATATTTTTGATGATTTTATGGATGTGAAAATACATACGAAACCGTAAATACGTGCTTTTTAGTGTATTTTTTGCGTATTTTTCTTGTATTTTTTCTGTGATTGTGGAAATACAGGTGCTGGGTTACTAATATGTTATCACATGAACTTTATGAGTGTTACTCATTAATAATATACAATAAAAGTTCTTTTTTATTAATGAATGAAGCAATGTGATTAGCATGATATGTGATTTTAGTGATTTACTGCCCCTGTCACTAAAATTAAAATCACATATGTATGGTTTATGTGAGATGTGAATTTTATATCCCGGTATGAGAGAGTTTCAATAATTCAATTGAGTTGTGACCGCCAAAGTGGCACACTTAATTGGGTTTGAGAAATTTCGGTCTCGTATAATGATTGGTATGTCTCCTGGTCTAATGTGTAGTCATACTGCCAAAGGGGGTGATTATGTATTAGTTCATGGAGGGATACATGATTATGTGGTGGAAGAGTGACTGATCCTAGTGGTTCATATGCCCAAAGGTGATGAATTCATGAAGATTGGAATATATTCTTATAACCGCTATCATGTGGGGAATTTACAACTGCTTGTCTTGTATTCTGCCCAAAGGTGATTATGTGATTTTGCATGTAACTCTCTGGATGTGTACTTGTGTGTCAAGTTACACATTGCTCACATGATGCTAATTATATACATTGCTTGTTTTTCAGTCACTTTTTCTGTAATTGGTAACTCCGTCACTATTGAGGTTCTTGCTGGTTCGAATTTTAAGAAATGGAGAGAGGATTTTCTATTTGCTATGGAGATGGCAAATGTTCATATGGCTCTTACTGCTGATCGGCCGGCAAATCTGACTCCTGAGAGTTCAGAGGTTCAGGAAGCAAATTTTGCTACATGGGAAAAGAGCAATAGAATTTGTTTGCTGTCCATGAAGCGTTCCATTCAGGAACACTTGAAAAGTGGTTTGCCTACAGACTGCAATGCTAGGCAAATGATGGAAGCTTTAATGGCTAGAAACCGTGTGTCGCCTAATGCAGAGATAGGGACACATCTGCAAACACTTTTTACAATGAAGTATGAAAGTTCAGATGGATGTTAAGACTGCTTTTCTAAATGGAGACCTTAATGAGGAGGTTTATATGGTGCAGCCTGAAGGTTTTGCAGCAGATGACTCGGGTAAGCTTGTTTGTAGATTGAAAAAGTCTATTTATGGCCTTAAACAAGCTTTTAGACAGTGGTATTTGAAGTTTCATAGCATTGTCACTTCATGCGGTTTTATTGAGAACAAAGTAGTTTAGCGTATATACACCAAGGTCAGTGGGAGGAAATATATTTTTCTCATACTTTATGTGGATGATATCTTGCTTGCTAGTACTGACATTGGTTTATTGCATAAGACAAAGCGGATGTTATCGAAAAATTTTGACATGAAAGACCTTGGTGAGGCGTCTTTTGTTCTTGGCATTGAGATCCATAGGGATCGCTCTCGCCGTTCATTGAGTTTGTCTCAGATGGCATATATTGATCGCATTTTAGAAAAATTCAATATGCAGCATTGCAAACCAGGAATTGCTCCTGTTATTAAGGGTGATAAATTGAGTCTTTTACAATGCCCTAATTCAGATTTTGAAAAGCTCAAATGAAGGATGTACCTTATGCTAGTGCACTTGGTAGTATTATGTATGCTCAAGTTTGCACTAGGCCGGATATTGCTTTTGCAACGGGGCTTCTAGGCGAGATATCAGTCAAATCCAGGACATGATCATTGGGTTGCTGCCAAGAAGGTTTTAAGGTACTTAAAGAGAACAAGAGATTATATGCTGATTTACGACATGTTTCGGACTTGCAGCTAGTAGGGTATTCGGATGCAGATTTTGCTGGCTGTCAAGATGATAAGAAGTCAACCACTAGATACATATTTATGTTGGCGGAGGTGCGGTATCATGGAAGAGCGAGAAACAAAGTCCATATCTTCTTTAACCATGCAAGCGGAGTTTGTAGCATGTTTTTCAGCTGCTACTCAAGCTATTTGGCTCCGGAAACTCATTAAGGAGTTATCAGTTTATGATTTTGTGGATAGGCCCATACAGTTGCATTGTAACAATAACTCTGCAGTATTGTTTATTAATAACAACAGAAGTCTCAAGGGATCTAAACACATGGAGGTCAAATTTTTGACCATAAAGGAATCAGTGCAAAATGGTGACGTTGCAGTAGATTATATTCCTACAGATGATATGGTTGCAGATCCACTGACTAAAGGCTTACGTCCATGTATATTTGAGCGACATGTCATTAGCATGGGCTTAGGAGCATCTTGGGATGTTGTCATTTAGTGGGAGCTGTATTTTATTTTTCTTTGAATAAAGTTTACATCTGTATTTGTTACAATTTAGTAACATTTCGATATATATATGTCAACTTTTGCATTCAATAAAATGTTTTTGAATGGTTGTTATTATGTTGAATATATATATTGTTAAAGTCTCAAGGTATTGCTTAAACCTTGAGTGAAAGCTAGGGGCATACAGTTATTAGCCTTGTCCATATGTCTTGTTATATATAAAGAAAGGTTAACCATAAGAACAAGACATATGTGGGTTCATGGAACCATAAAGACATTCTCTAGTGGCATAATTTTATGACGCTTAAGATAAGAGAATGGTGACTGACAAATGAGATCTCTCTATGAGAGATGTTGTCCATTTGACACACTACCATATTGGATCCATATCAATAGAGTTAAGAACATTCGTGACCATGGAAGGCTCTGTGTGTATACATGCAGTTACCGCCATAATTCGGTGTTTGAGACTTTATGGGATAGGATTGACTATTAAGAATTATCTCTAGACCAAAGTGCGCACATACAGTACGATTTCAATTAATATAGTCCAAGTGGGAAAATGTAAGAGTTTTCTTAATGTGGACTACATTAATTGATATTGTAATTTACCGTTTAACGTTTACCGTTTTACGGGGTTTGGTCTAAGGTGAGATAGAAGGTTTCTTAATTAGTCTAATATGGGGATTTGGCTAGTGTGGGCCGAGTTGGCTGGCCCGAATGAGGGCCCAGCTGAAACTCATAAATAGCGCTAAGTCTCTCCTCTAACCCTAATTGATTCACACGTATCCTCATATAAGAGGCGTTAACCTAACGCTAAGAGGTGAGGGAGCCGTCTCATTGAGCTAGTGATAAGGAGGGCAATAGAGGAGAAGGACTTGCGCGTGGAACATCGTGTTTCCGTTTCCGCTTCAAGAACGATGGATCCCAAGACAGGTGCGTTAATCTTTCTTATTAATTATGCATGTTCTTGTTCTGTTTATGGCGATATAAGGGATTGCATAATTTGCATCTAACAGAGACGTCCCTGCTATTGTCGTGCCTCACTGTCCCGACAAGCCAAACTGCGATGATGCTACTGCATTACCAAACGAGTTGAGCCTTGCCATTGGTCTTGCCGTGAGCCCTGCCACGAGCCGCCTCTTGCACCGTCGCCAAGTCCTGCCCTGCACTGCCTGAGCCAACGTGTTGCCTCGCCATGCCGTGACAACCCAAGCCACTACTTGGCTACCCAATATGCGTCACCGCAACGACGAGCCGCCGCGTCTGCCAGCCACGACACTGCCAAAAGCCTTCTTTGAACTTGCTCTTTCACTTTTGATCTTTGATTTTTCAAACTTTGCATTCCGACCCTTTTTTTCCGTGAAACCTCCAAATTATTTCATACGTTTGAGTAGTTGACGGGCTATTACGTTCTCATATTCCTTTTTTTTTCCCCTTGCTTTCCGATACAATACTAAATGTAGTGGCCAAAAAGGTACAACGCGGCAATGCCTGGAAAGCAACGAATGAGCGCGCGGAGGGAAGAATCCCAGAAGTGAAAGAGGAAAAGGCCCGCTTGGAGCAGGGAAGGGAGGAATGCTGACCATTCAAAGGCTAATGCCAAGAAGGCAACGACTCGCTGGTCAATGAGAGAAAATGACAGAAACCTAATCCCAAAGCAAAACAGGGATAAGGGGTCCCCCTGCCGGTGAACCCGTGATTAAGATGAACCAAAATCGGACTTAGAAAAGTCTAGGGATTGAAACAAACAATAAGCAGTGAATTTAGTTACGAAATTCTGTTATCAAAATATATATCCATTTATATATCTGATAAACGATGAATTAATTACAAAATCAGAGTTTGATATTTATATCTTTGCAAATTCAACTTTTTAAACCTTAACAATCACCATTTCTAACATATTCAACTGTCTCAACTCATGCCCAAATCTAATCAAAAGTTCCCTACTAAGAACACTCTCGTTTGACTTGTTCATGTGAGATGAATGGAATGAGCAATCATTGTTGAGTGATAGTATATATCTCTTATTAGCGAATTGAATCCCCACTATATATATTTACCAGAGTAATACCAAAAACTTAATAATATAGGTACAATTTCCAACATGAGTTATTTATTGTTATGTCAAAATGAATAGTATAATACAATCAAAGTGAATAGTGAAATACTCTTTAATGTGAAGAGTAAAATACGATCATACCCATTTAATCAATTATGTCGAAACAAATAATTATGATTCCAACATATTGATCAATTTCAAATCACACATCAATAATTTATTTCATTAATCATGTCTAGCTCCAACCACACATTCATGGCTCGTTCATTGAATGATTTCAAGCACACATCAATTTATAAACCACTGGTCAATACTCAATATAAAATTAGTCAGTCATATCAGTAGTCCATTCCACTCTCGCTTTCATACTCTCGTTCCCTCTCTCTTTCACGAAGACTCCCTCTCCTTTCTTATTTCCCTCTCTCTCTCTCTCTCCTCTCTTTTTACTCCTGTTTGTTTCTTCTCCCTTTCTCTTTCACCCTCGCGGCTCTACTTCCCTTTCTCCCCAGTTTCCCCCCCTTTTCCCTCTTTTCTTCCCTCTGTCCCCTTCCGGTCTCCCACTCTCTCTCTCATTTATTACAGCGAGGGAGCTCGAGTGTGGATCCACACCTGTGCTTTGCGAAGGGAAGGGAGAGAAGAGCCCTTTTGCATTATGCCATCGTGAACGGGGAGCTCGATGTCCTGAAGGCACAGCTCTCCCCTTCGGCTGAGTCCGTCCAAGAGTCAACCAGCCGAGAGGAGACGGCGCTTCACCTCGCCGTGAAGAACAACTGGTTTGACGCGGTCGTTCTGTTGGTAGAGCATCTGAAACAGCACAAGAAGGAGCAGCTGATCAATCGGAAGGACAACAAAGGTAATACCGTCTTGCATCTCGCTACAGGTTCCCTTTTTTATAGCACTTTTCTTGGCGCATCATTTCAGTGAGGGTGTTAATTTGGTATCCCGACAAGGCTACAACATGCAAAATTCTTCTAAGCAAAGTAATTTGGCGTCCCTACAATATCTGAAAATCAATGAGAACGAAACAGAGATTGAAAACAATTGCAGGTGGTTGACTTCATCCTTCGTGGGCATGCTATGGATTGCGAGGTCGTAGATGCGTGCGCCTTGAACGAATTGGCTTGACGCCTCTAGATATCTCAATCATCTCGCAAAGGGGGAGCAGGAGATAGAGAGATGAGAGAAATTCTCGCGCGAGCTGGAGCCAAACACGGAAGAGGAAGATCAAACACGCCTGGTTCATCACTGGTCTCGGTGGATGACGACGATATCAAGGGAGCTACCAGTCATCAATCAGATGGGGAACAAGCAACGAGTGCTCCTTAATCACCATCACGTTTGCCATCGAAAAATTTGAAAAGAGAAAAAGAGTCGATGGGCGACATACGCGATGCGCTGCTGGTCGTCGCCGCGCTCATTGCTAGCACCACCTACCAAGCCGTGCTTCAGCCTCCAAGCTTTATTCCAAAAGACAATAATAATTCCACAAAAGGCTTCCAGGGATATCATGTATCTTTAAAAACTGGTCCTCATGGCAGGGACTTAGTGTACGTCCTCTTCATGAGCGGCAACACATTCGGATTCTTGGTGTCGGTCCAGATGATCATTTGCCTCACCAGAGATCTCCCTGTCAGGTTGCCACTTTTACTCTCCGTGACCGCAATGGTTCAAACTTACTATTGCTTCACGTATTACCTGCCATTCACATTACAGGACAAAACGTTTGGTCTCAAAAAACGTGGAATTGTTAAGCATGCTCCCGGTAACGATGTCAATTCTTCTTCTACTGGCACAGCGGCAGTTGGCACTAGCTTTAGATTTTTGCTTGGAAAGGCTTTCTCGGTTTAACCTTCTAGGGGAAATGTACAGTCTGAGGACCCGATCCTTCATTGTTAACCAAGAAAAAGAGTCAATAGGCGACGTGCATAACACCCTGCTAGTCGTTGCCACGCTCATTGCAAGCACGACCTACCAAGCTGTGCTTCAGCCTCCAAGATTTACGATAAAAGTTGCTGATAATTCAATGAAAGGCTTCCTTGCATATTATTCTTCTTGGGTGACTCATCCTCTTGGCAGGGACATGGTGTACATTAGCTTCATAAGCGGCAACACATTTGGACTCTTGCTGTCGATCCAGATGATCATTTGCCTCACCAGAAATCACCCCGTCAGGCTGCCGCTGTTGCTGTCTGTGACTGCACTGGTGCAAACTTACTATTGCTTCACATATTTCCTGCCGTTCACCTTACTGAACAAAGCATCTGGTCTGAAAAATGTCGAATTGTTGAGTGTGCTGCCGGTAACAATGTCGATTCTTCTTCTACTGGCACAGAGGCGGTTAGCGCTAGCTTTAGATTTGTGGTTGAAAAAGCTTTCTGGGTTGAACTTCCAAGGGGATATGTACAGTCTAAGGACCCAAGTTGTTAATGAGAGAGAGATGAGAGATATTCTCACATGAGCTCGAGCCAAACACGGAAGAGCAATATCAAACTCGTCTGCTTCAAGCCTAGACTCGGTGGAAGATCAATCAGATTGGGAACCAGTCACAAATTCGAAAAATTTGAACAAAGAAAAAGAGTCGCTAGGTGACAAACGCAGTGCTCTGCTAGCTGTCGCCACACTCATTGCAAGCGCGACCTACCAAGCTGTGCTTCAGCCTCCAAGCTTTACGACAGAAGTCGCTGATGATTCAGTGAAAAGCTTCCTTGCATACTATGCATCGCGGGTGACTCGTCCTCTTGGCAGGGACATCGCGTGCATTGGCTTCATAAGCGGCAATACATTTGGACTCTTGCTGTCAATCCAGATAATCATTTGCCTCACTAGAGATCTCCCTGTCAGGCGGCCACTGTTACTCTCTGTGACTGCACTGGTTCAAACTTACTATTGCATCACGTATTACCTTTTGTTCACATTACTGGACAAAGCATTTGGTCTGAAAAACGTGGAATTGTTGAGCGTGCTGCTGGTAACTTTGTCCATTCTTCTTCTGGTTTTCTGGTTTTAACTTCCTAGGGGATATGTACAGTCTAAGGACCCAATCCGTCATTGTTAATGATAGAGAGAGCAGAGAAATTCTCTCACGAGCTAGAGCTGAACACGAAAGAGGAAGATCAATCTCGGCCATTTCAAGACCACTCTTAGAGGAAGATCAATCAGATGATGAACCAGTCACAAATGCTCCTCAATCATTATCACGTTCCCCATCGAATAATTTGAAGAAAGAAAAAGAGTCGATGAGTGACATACGCAATTCCCTCCTGGTCGTTGCCACGCTCGTCGCAAGCGCGACCTACCAAGCTGTGCTTCAACCTCCAAAAATTATGATAAAAGTCGACAGTAGTTCCATGAAAGGCTTCCTCACATCCTATGCATCTTGGATGACTGGTCCTCTTGGCAGTCACTTAGCGTACATTGCCTTCATGAATGGCAACACATTCGGATTCTTGGTGTCGGTTCAGATGATCATTTGCCTCACCAGAGATCTCCCCGTCAGGCTGCCACTATTGCTATCTATGACCGCAATGGTTCAAACTTACTATTGCCTCACCTATTACCTGCCATTCACCTTACCGGGCAAAGCGTTTGGACTGAAGAACGTGGACTTGTTGAGCGTGCTACTGGTAACTGTGTCGATTCTTCTTCTATTGGCACAGAGGCAATTGGCGCTAGCTCTAGATTTTTGGTTGAAAAGGCTTTCTGGGTTTGACTTCGTGGGGGATATTTACAGTCTAAGGACCCAATCCGTCATCGTTAATGATAGAAAGAGCGGAGAAATTCTCTCACGAGTAGGAGCCGAACACGAAAGAGGAAGATCAATGTCGCCTGCTTCAAGACTACTCTCAGAGGAAGATCAATCAGATGGCGAACCAGTCACAAATGCTCCTCAATCATTTTGTGCAATATAATCTATAATTGTTAATGATGGTTTTTATCTTCCTCTGAGGTTGAGCTAAGAAACGCAAGCCTTTAGCAGCATCGTATGGAATCTGTTCGACAAGGTCAGACACTGATTTGCTGTCCTTAATTCTCTGCAGTTGATTGGGTAACGAATGAGTCGCTGTATCATATTTTCCTAATAAATGTGTCTTGAGTTTATAGCAAGGTTGTAACTTCACGAACAGCAGTCGAGATTCTGAGATGTGGTTGCATGAATTTTCTTCTAAGTACCCATTTGGCTTTGCTTCTTCCGATGAATTGGCCATCATGAGAACATCTCCGTTACGTTGAGATTTTGTCTGTAAGGGCAGGTGGAAGAATTAATGTTAATACCTACTAGCACTCACGGAACTAATGGGGATGGATAGGAGACAAGCCGTGAACATGGAGTTGGAAGAAAAACGCAGGAGATGCAAAGTTGGTCGGATCAAATCGGATGGTGCCGATAAAAGTACAAATGAAATCAAAGGATCAATACTACATAACACAGGCAGTTTTAGGCCGATAACAGAAGAGTAACTTCTTGAGAAAGTTGAGATCTAATTCTAGAATGCTTCAATTCCGGAATAGTCTTTTGATATGGTCTCATATTCATATAATAGAAATAGAATATGAAACCCATTGTAAAAAATAAATAGATAAATGAATGTTTTTGGGGAATGTTTGAGCAGAAGGGACGTCTTTTTTGTTTTTAAGAAAACTAGAATCTTATCTACCAACTCATTGTACATTTCAAATGGGATTACGAATTCCGTGTAAAAGCATGTCCTTCCGTGAGATCAGGGCTTTAGCATGTCTTTTAGTAGAGATCAAACGTTTATTTCCAGATACGTGGACATTCTCTTTTCTTCATTCTAGTTATTGGCATGTTATGGGATGAAGAGTATTTGTTGAAAATAGAGGATTAAAAGATACACACAAAGGAAGAAGAACAGTCTGCAGATCAACATATAAAACTAACGCCATAGCCTTTATATAGGCTTTACACCAACAAGTAACTACCACAGCCCACTAACTTAACACATACAACAACAAACCCACATAATAGGAGTGCTTAACAGACTATTAACACATGAAAAACAAACCAAAAAGAAATTGACTCATTTAACATTCCCTCCCTTAAACTGATGTTTCAAATAATCAGTTTAAAGGACATTCTCTCAATATGGAATATCCAACAAATGGACACCAAGGAGCTTTCTCAGCTTCTAAAACATGGGCAACTTTAGGGGCTTGGTGAATATATTAGCCACTTGATCTTCACTTCTATAGAAAACTAGCTTAACTACTTCATCCTTTGTAAGATCTCTTAAGAAGTGGTACTTCAAATCTATATGTTTGCTGCTCCCATGTAGAACTAGATTTTTGGACAGCTTGATAGCTGAGCTGTTGTCACAATAGATTGTAGTTGCTTCTTGCTGTTTGAACTGAAGCTCTCCAAGAATCTTCCGTAACCATATGGCTTGATAGGTGCATGAAGTTGATGCAACAAATTCTGCTTCAGTTGTTGATAAAGTGACAATTAATTGCTTCTTTGAAGACCATGAAACCGCCTCTGACCCAAGCATGAAGACATACGCTAAAGTACTTCTTCTATCATCAACATCTCCAGCATAATTGCTATCTGTAAATCCAAACAAATCTGATTGTTCTCCCTTTTTGTAGAACAGCCCAAAATTTTTAGTTCCTTGCAAATAGTGAAAAATCCTTTTGTAGCTTGTGGATGTAACTTTGTTGGGTGCTCCATATACCTGCTTATAAGGCTCACGGCATGGATGATATCCGGTCTTGTCCCCGTCAAATACATTAGGCTTCCAACAATTTGCTTGTAGAGAGTGCTATCCACCTTGCTTCCATTAGGATCTTTCAAGAGCTTCAATCCAACTTCAGTTGGAGTAGTCACGGGGTTACAATTATTCATTTGAAACTTGTCCAAAATCTCTTGAACATACTTCTTTTGAGACATAAAGATTCCAGCTCCAGATTGAATCACTTCTATGCCCATAAAATAATGCATCAATCCAAGATCAGTCATCTCAAATTCATCCATCATAGACCCCTTGAATTTGTCAAACATGGCACTATCATTCCCAGTAAAAATAAGCATACAAGAAGCAACTTTCCACCATCACCAATTTTAATAAAGAGTGTATGCTCATATGGACATTTTCTAAAACCTTTCTTCAAAAAATAGGCATGAATGCAGCCATACCAAGCTCGGGGAGCTTGTTTTAACCCATATAGTGCCTTTTTTAATCTATAAACTTTATATTCACTACCGAGCTTCACATAACCAGAAGGTTGATCAACAAATACCTTTTCTTGAAGATCACCACACAAGAATGCTGACTTCACATCCAATTGGAAGATAGGCCATGAATTTTGTGCTGCTAATGCAATTACCAATCTGATTGTGTCAAGTCTTGCTACAAGTGCAAAAACTTCTTTGTAATCCACTCCAAATTCTTGCTTGTAGCCTTTCGCCACCAAGCACGCCTTATACTTGTCAACTTCACCATTCTTGTTCAATTTTGTCTTGTACACCCACTTGACCCCGATTGTTTTGTGTCTTTTTGGAAGATCTGTCAACTCTCAAGTGTTATTCTTCTCAATAGCTGCAATTTCTTCATCCATTGTTATCCTCCAATTTTCTTTTTATACCGCTTTATCAAAGGTTGTTGGACCATAATCTGAAAACAAAGCAAAATAGGTAAGTGGATCTTCATATTGATCAACTCCTGTTACTTCATAGTCACTCATCCATGCAGGCCTTCGTCGAACACAATGAGGTCAATCTTTAGGTTCTGCAGCTACTGCTGTACTTTGGACACTGCCTGTGGCGATTTGGGTTGTTGTGGGTTGCTGCACCAGCTCATCTTCATCTTCAAAATTCGTTGGAATTTGCTTACCAACACCTTGCTCACCCCACGACCAAGTTTGTTCTTCATAAAAAATCACATCATGGCTGATAATGATTTTCTTGGTCATAGGATCATAAAGTTTATAGGTTTTTGATTGATCACTAATGCCAAGAAAAACACATTTGACTCCCTTGTCATCTAGCTTCTTCCTCTTCTGGTCAAGAACATGAGTGTATGAATGCTCCAATTGATTGCTTCAGGCCAGAAACTTTTTGGAATTCTACTTCCCCTCAAGAGACTTCGCACCATATTTAGAATGGTATGATTCTTCCTCTCACATACGCCATTTTGTTGTGGTGAATAGACTGATGTAAGTTGTCTCTTGATGCCATGTTTCATACAAAAATCTATAAACTCAAGTGAGTTGTACTCTTCAGCACGATCCATGCGAAGGACCTTTATTTGATTTCCTCCATCTTTTTCAACAAGTGCTTTGTGTTAGGGAAATCCCTTATGATGTTTTGAAGATGACAAAATAGATCAAAGGCTACTAACATGTTTGATGGTTGAGTAATAGACTATGTAGATGATTGAACATGTAAAGGATATTGTCAAAGTCTGAAGACGGCCAGAAGACTGAACGTAACACATGTCCAAAGTATATTTTGAAGATTTCCAGACTTCTATGTCAAAGTCTGAAGACTACTAGACTTTAGTGTCAAAGTCTGTTCTACATCAGAAGTTTGCATACTATGACAAATTCCAGACTGAACGTGAATGAAGAACCAGAAGACAAACTCTATGCTGAAGCTGAACTGGGTATAGACCTTAAAGCTAAATCTGTTCAGAAGCAGAATATGTTCAGACTCAGATTGTAAAGTCTATTGCTCTCAGACTTTACATCCAGAACTCGACAAAACGTAACTTAAGCCCGAAGATATAACGGCTAGTGATCTGGTTTGGATTCTACATCAAGATTGATTTGATTGACTTAATTGATTGACAATTGGATCTTGAAGACAATAACTTTATATACGAAGAAGCTTTACTTATGGAAACCAAGATTCTGTTTGTATGGGCGATCGGAATCAATTTGGAATTCTACCTCTATCACTCAACGGCTACCAAATCTTCTAGATACAGATCTATCCAATGGGTAGATTGGAAGACGATCCTCGAGATGCTGTCCAACGGCTAGTTTGGAAGTGGAGGGGTATTTAAGGAGATGAATGACCGATGAGCAAGTAAAAGACGGAGCGTAGAACGTCCTGGGACGCACGCCGACCCCTGTTCATTTAATATGCGCAAGCGGAAGTATAAAGAAAATCCCCAGACAATAAAACAATGGGATAGAAAAGTAGGGCCATAATTTTCACATTGAAGTTTATAACCAAACTTTTATATACAAACATGAACTAATAATTCACAACCCTTCAAAACCTCCTGATTTACTCTATTCACACCCAAAACTGGATTCCAAAAGAGGATGGGATTTCAATCCTCATCCGGATCATACTCGGATCATCCGGATCCTCTTCCTCGTTCCTTCCTCGCTAGGTTCCTCCTCTTTGGTTCTTCTTCCTCCTCTTCAACTTCTTCTTCGGCTTCGATGTCGGCTCATCATCGAGCATCTCCTCGCTACTCCCCAATCTTCATCCTCCTCCGGTCCATCCACCTCCTGCTGTGCCATTCCACCAATATCCCCAGGCTCATTATTCGCCTCGATCGAAGGTACGGGTGTAAAAGCTTCGGCCTCCTGATTCTGGTCTCTCGGATCCACTACCGATCCATCCACTCGATCGGCCGTTCCCTCTCCGAACGCCTTTTCCATCACGTCGAAAGGGACGTCCTCTTCCGGGATAGGGCCTTCTCTCCGACCATCAAAATAGTCACGGTACCAAGACCGATACCGGTGGGGCCTTTGGTCATCCTCTCCCACATTGACCCAGATGGTCGACTGAACTAAAACGTAAACTAACCCTTCCGGATGAGGGTGGACATGAAAATGGGTTTCAAACTCCGAGATCTGCTCTGGAATGCCATAATGCATGCGTGGACGAGGAGGTGGAGGTGCTGCCATTCTAGAGGCCTGAAATGTTATCCCACAACCGGGATGAGACTACGTCTCAGCGAGTTCTACCCCACTAAGACTCAATTAGGGAGCCAATACACTACTCGGTTGCCTAAGCACATCACGAGTCAGAGGACTTACCTTGGCCTCAGATTCCACCTGCATGTTTGCACATATCACATAGACATCTAAGTAATCACATCACTGATCGAAGCATCGATCAAATCGACCTAGTCGATTTCACACCAACAAGACCACTCACGGTCATTCACATTCAATCAATCAATTTACAACATCAGACTCAAGCAACGGTCAATCACATTAAATCACACTAGATCATCGATCAATCGGACCACCTCTCCGTCATTCCTTCCATCCCATATAACCTCCAATAGTACACTTAGTCACAGAGCTCCATCATTTCTCTCGGGCGTTGTCTTCGCCAAGGTGACATAAGTAACAGACGGTCTATGTGCGTTCTTTAAGGCGCCATTTTCGCACAGTGATCTTCCCCATCACCGAACCACGCCCATCATGGATCACAGACAGTCTACGTGCGTTCTTTAAGGCGTCGTTTTCGCACAGTGATATTTCTCCATCACCGAACCACGCCTGTCTCTATTCATAGGCAGTCTACGTGCGTTCTTTAAGGCGCCGTTTTCGCACACTGATATTCCTCCATCACCGAACCACGCCTGCCACAAGCCATAGACAGTCTACGTGTGTTCTTTAAGGCGCCGTTTTCGAACCACGCCTGCCACAAGCCATAGATCTTCCACATCATCTTCCACATCACCGAACCACGCTTGTCTATGCTTCGTACTTGATCGGTCTCGGCCAAAGTACTCCCGACTTACTCTCACCATTCCCCATACTTTACGACTCAACAAAGCATAAGAATGCTAGATAAACAAACTTGGCCAATATCCAAACAACAATTCAATCCCAATCAATTCCAATCAATTTAGGGCAAACCCCTAAAATATCACAATTTAATTAATTTACGCAACGTAGAGCTCAAATAAATAAACGGACTGCGCCACGACAATCAACATGAGATTTTGGTTGTCGGCCATCTCAGCCTTAATTTCCGAAAAATAATTAATTAAATAATTAATTTCGAAAATTAAATAATAAATATTAGAAATTCAATTTAGCTCAAAATACAGCCCGATTAAATAAACGGACTTCACCACTGTCCTCAGCGTAATATTCTGGTCGCTGTCCATCACACTTGAATTTTCGGGAAATAAATAATTAAATAATTAATTTCGAGAATTAAATATATAATTACCATAAATTCAATTCAGTGCAATATAAAGCTCAATTAAATAAACGGGCTGCACCACGATCATCAGCATAATATTCCGGTCGCTGGCCATCCAAGTTGAATTTTCGGAAAATAAATAATTATTTAATTTAATTTCGAAAAATAATATTTAAATGCCAAAAATTCCACTTAGGCCCGAAATATCAAATTGAAGCCCGATTTAGGGTCGGAAAATTCCCGGGCTACCCTCAATAAATAGTAGACCATGTCTACTTGCTAAATATGCATTCAATTTAACTAATTTGCATCAAAATTAACTAATAAACTCTAATCAAAACACATCAAGCTTAATTAAACAACTAATCAACCAATTAAGCATAATTAACCCACTAAGCAAGCATTAGTGTGGTTACCCACCGGAATCGCGCGCAATTGGTACCAAATTGACGGGCTCGGCGCGAGGGAACAACAAACCCCAAAGCGGGTCTCGGTCCGGGGCTCGGAAACGGCCCAAATCGGCCTCGGAGGTGGCTGGAAACCCACTCGTGGGTTCGCTGTGGTGGCTGGCCGAGGAGTTCCGGCGGCCAAGGGGGTGAGGGGAGGGTTGGTGGAGGTGAGGGGGAGCTCCGGGGGTAGGGCGGCGGCTAGGCGGCGGCGTGCGGCGGCGGCGGCGGGCGGCGGGAGGGGGCGGGCCGAGGGCCGCGCACGGTGGTGCTAGGCGCGTGGGCGGCACGGGCGGCGCGAGTGGGGTTCGTGGGCGGCGGCGCGGTGCGCACGCGGCGCGGCGCGGCGGCGGCGTGCGGTTGTCCGGCGAGCTCCTTCTTCTCTTCTTCAATTTTCTGGTTTTGGTTTTTCTTCCAGAAGAAGAAAAGAAGAAGAAGAAGAAGAAAGGGAAAAGGGGGGCTTTTTCACGTGGGGGTGGGGGAAAGGAAGAGAGAGAGAGAGAAGAAGAAAGAAAAGAAAGAAAGAGAAAGATAAGAAGACTAGAAAAAGAAAAAGAAAAGGGAGAGCAAGCTGAATTTGGCAAGGGTGGGGGTGTCGCACGGATGGGGAGGGGAGAGGAGAGGAGAAGAGAGAGAGAGAGAGAGAGAAAAAAAAAAGAAAAAGAAAAGGGAGAGAGAGAAAAAGGATTTTAAACAATCCATTATTCTTTTTTCTTTTTTTCCCTTTCTATTTTCTTTTGGTCTCCGATTTTCCTTCCGATAATTTCTTTCTTGAAATTTCGGACTCGTCAATAAATTGACGGACGATGAGACAAATTCCCAAAAATAAGAATTATGACACGCTTAAAATTCGATTCCCGAAATCGAGTTCAATTTCATGGTTAAAATCGACCGAACACGATTTTAGTCCGATCCGACCTATCGAGTAGCTTTTAGGGATTTTACCGCGGTTATATCCCTTAACGGCTTCACCCAATAGATCGGCTAACTCATGAGTGATCAGCTCGAGAAAAGGACCATCGGCGCATCGACGAGTTGCCCATTTCATATATTCGGGACGGGTCGAAAATTGGGATGTCACAACTCTTCCCCTCTTATAAAAATTTCGTCCTCGAAATTTAAACCTTCATCCAATCCCGACAAAAGGTGGGGTATTGTCGTCTCATCAAGTCTTGCTTTCCCTGGTTGCGTCTTTAGTCTCGTGGCGTTGTCCGACCACTTTAACCAAGTGGACTTTCTTGGTTCACAATATCTCATCTTTCTGATGGCTCTAAGCGGTTTATAATCTGATTCTGCTCACGACAACTGCAACGACTGATGGGTGAACTGACTCTGAGCCTGTGATCTTTCTTTCTCTGATCTCATCTCAACAAACTGAAGTTCTGTACGCTCTGCTCTATTCTGCCTCAAAAGAACTATTTGATTGTTCTGTTGAAACTAGGAACCTCGATTCTAGATTTAATATAGATCTGCCGCCGGTACTCCACAAAAACGAACTATTTAACTCATGTACACTTCTTCGTGTCTGATCAAATCAAGATTCCTTCATACATCAATAAAATGAGTCAGTTTCATCCATCTATTGACCATTATCCCAAATGGAATCATTACTCTCTTAACTCTTGAGTAATTCTGTCACAACGTTCCATCATGATGTACTTCTATTCTCACTCGAGACTCTTGAGTTATTATAAAAGTTCTCTCGGCTTGCATTACTGAATTTCCCGTATTGGCACATCTAACACTTGCAACCTGTCTAGTGATATCAATCCTTATGTCAATTTACCAATCGAACTGATGTCATCTCTGACCTACTTGTACTATTAGGTCGAATACTGCAACTGCTACAGTGAATTCCTCACAATGTCTCCTCCTTAGGTTCCATACTGTCTGACACCAATCCGTACTCACAATACTTCGGTATTCCATCTTTCGAAATCTGAAAGTTAATCTCTTCTTTATCAGTATCCTCTTGCAGGATCTTCTTATCATTCCAATCTATCAACTGACGCGCTTGATTCTTGCTTGTATATCTAGTTCAATTTTGAGGGCGGCTTTTAAAATTCAAAAGGTAGCCTACCTCAAATTTGAAAACCGAATTTCAAACATTTTCAAGTAAAGTCTATACTTTAGTCAGCCACTGCACAATTGAAGACTCTCGACTCAACGCATTAGTGACTTCTTTCTTTCCTCCGGGGTGATACTAGATAGCACCATTCTAGTCTTGCCAGAATTCTGATTCATGACACCGTTTCATATTCAACTTGTTGGGTCTCAACTGGTGGGACGTGTATGAAACAATCTTGCCATGTTGTATCAATACGTACCCAATTCTTTGAACAATGCATAAATATAGATCTCATCTCCTCCACAACCATATGAAGAGATCAGCACAAACATAGTAGCTAGTTCTTGTCTCAGCTCTTGAAATTATCCTTACTCTTACCTATCCATATGAATTTCTCTCTTTCTTCAAAAGTTGAGTCAATGTTAACACTGATGTTACGGCTCTCTCCACGAACTTTCTGAAGTGACTTGTACAACCCATACGACTTCTGATCTCTGATACTATTGTCGATCTTGGTCCACTGATAATTGACTTGGTCTTGATTGGGTCCATGGAAATTCTTTCACCATACTCAAGTATCTCTTGAGCTCCTTAGCATTTTTCTATTACATAGAATATCATGGAAAGACACGATCACAATTGATCTAGGTATTCTTCGAACACTCAGGTTGTCAAATCCATTACAACAACTGGAGCATTTACCAGGCCAAACGATCTTGCAATACTCACTAAGGTCATATTAAGTACGAACAACTGTCTTCAATATAACCTCATTTCTAGTTCTCAACTGATGATAACATGTCCTCAAGTTGACCTTTAAAACATCAACACTCTTTATAACTAGTCACACCATTCATTGATCTTCAGTAATAAACACTTGTCCTTGATTGTCACTTAATTGAGTTGACCATGGTTGATGCATGATTGCCATGAACCATCTTCATTTTCTCTCTCCACAAAACTGATGTTTCCTAAAGTGATGCACTGGTATGCATGAATTCCTCATTCCTCAATCTTCACATGCGCATCTTTGGTTCTATCAATTCAGATGACAATAACTGGTGAGAAGCCTTCAAGAGTGGCTCCATTCTGCTGTTAGCTCGATCGCACTTTCTATCTCTTTTTCTGACAACTGTCTAACAGTTCTTATGACAACACATCTTAGAAATGCTTACACCACTGAGATGTCTTCCACTTCCAATTCTCCCATCTGTCTGATCTATAACCGTCATCAAGTAATCTTGGCAATCTTTGCCTAACAAGCGGGTTGCCTTCAACCGACAAGATCGAAGATTCATTTCGACTCCCAATAAACTTGACACTTTTATGTGCTACTGGACCAAGTTGAACAGCTCCATGACCATGATTCCTTATTATAAGATGCTCCATGAGCCCCATCTACTCATATAGCATTAAGGTTACACCTTAGCAATAGTCAAGCATAACTATTACTAGTGATTCCCCTTTCTTTCACTTATTTCAATAAACTAAAGTTCCCCAAACTTCACCAAAGCTCTGCTATGATACTCTGATAGAATTTTCCCCAAAACATTCTTCCTCTGATTAGTGTCGGGTCGGTTCCATTCCTGTTCTTCTCGCCATTCCTGTGGCATCCTAACTGAGGCAGCGATGTCAATGTTCCATTGGACTTTCACTGACAGTCCTTCACTTGATGACCGTGCTGATCACAATCATAGCACATTCTAGCTATACTCAGACACTAGATTCATCCATGTTTCCTTCCACAATTTCGACACCTACCTGGTGAGTCTTTTATTTCTTGTCAGGTGCCAACATACACTCTTCTCATAACAAACACCTATTCCAAAAATCCATAGTGTATCCCATGGCGCACTTCTCATGATCTATCTCATTGATGGTGACAGCAGTAACCATTGTCGAGATTCCATCTGCTTATGTGGACAACCCATAAATTACCGTCCGTGTTGGCGACACTTACCACTAATTCTTGTCCTCAGAATACACGAGACTGATCTGAACCATCTTCCATGGAACAACATGTGCCATTTGTCTCGATGATGACTTGACTAAACCACCTTGCCCACTTGAGTGGAATAAAATACTCTTCCTCCATACATTAGTTTTTCCCCGACCGAATTCCAAATCTGCCCACTGAATCTTGACTCGGATATCGAAATCTATTCCTTGTTCATCCTTCCGGGTTGGACCTCGGCAAAGGTAGCAACAACAATAACTGATCCCGATCTTACTAGCTCATCCAGACCCCAAGGAACACTTGCATCGAATGATCTTATCGGACTTAGGATCATTTGACGCTACACACTAGTACCAACCTACGGTGGTACTCTTACGCTCGAACCGCCGAGTCAACACTCTGCCACAACCACCTCGGGTACCGACCTTTGTCGATGCTTTACCCCGAGTCACAGAGGACACCGTCCTCTTACTAGAAGTTCTCAACTCCCACTCGCTCATGGTTCAGTCTTTTACTGACACCTGCCTTCCTAATCCACATTGGATTAGAAGGTGAGCAATTCACATACAACAAACAATTCTACCAATCAACTACCACAGACATGCACCAGCATGAATTTAAAGGTCATCCTACTACTATCCCATGAACCATCGCTCCTTATCACTCCAATCTTGAACTTCGCTCTGATACCACTTAAACGGGATGTCACGCCCCGATCCTCGAACGCGTGCCCATCCCTCACCTGGTCGATTAAAAAGCGACGTCCCGGACGCATCGCCGACCCTATTCATTTAATATGCGCAAGCGAAGTATAAAGAAAATCCCTGACAATAAAACAATGGGATAGAAAAGTAGGGCCATAATTTTCACATTGAAGTTTATAACCAAACTTTTATATACAAACATGAACTAATAATTCACAACCCTTCAAAACCTCCTGATTTACTCTATTCACACCCAAAACTGGATTCCCGAAAGAGGATGGGATCTCAATCCTCATCCGGATCATACTCCGGATCATCCGGATCCTCTTCCTCAGTTCCTTCCTCGCTAGGTTCCTCCTCTATTGGTTCTTCTTCCTCCTCTTCAACTTCTTCTTCGGCTTCTGACGCCGGCTCATCATCAGGCATCTCCTCAGCTACTCCCCAATCTTCATCCTCCTCCGGTCCATCCACCTCCTGCTGTGCCATTCCACCAATATCCCCGTGGCTCATTATTCGCCTCGATCGAAGGTACGGGTGTAAAAGCTTCGGCCTCCCCGATTCGGTCTCTCGGATCCACTACCGATCCATCCACTCGATCGGCCGTTCCCTCTCCGAACGCCTTTTCCATCACGTCGAAAGGGACGTCCTCTTCCGGGATAGGGCCTTCTCTCCGACCATCAAAATAGTCACGGTACCAAGACCGATACCGGTGGGGCCTTTGGTCATCCACTCCCACATTGACCCACATGGTCGACTGAACTAAAACGTATACTAACCCTTCCGGATGAGGGTGGACATGAAAATGGGTTTCAAACTCCGAGATCTGCTCAAATGCCATAATGCATGCGTGGACGAGGAGGTGGAGGTGCTGCCATTCTAGAGGCCTGAAATGTTATCCCACAACCGGGATGAGACTACGTCTCAGCGAGTTCTACCCCACTAAGACTCAATTAGGGAGCCAATACACTACTCGGTTGCCTAAGCACATCACGAGTCAGAGGACTTACCTTGGCCTCAGATTCCACCTGCATGTTTGCACATATCACATAGGCATCTAAGTAATCACATCACTGATCGAAGCATCGATCAAATCGACCTAGTCGATTTCACACCAACAAGACCACTCACGGTCATTCACATTCAATCAATCAATTTACAACATCAGACTCAAGCAACGGTCAATCACATTAAATCACACTGGATCATCGATTAATCGGACCACCTCTCGGTCATTCCTTCCATCCCATATAACCTCCAATAGTACACTTAGTCACAGAGCTCCATCATTTCTCTCGGGCGTTATATTCGCCAAGGTGACATAAGTAACAGACGGTCTACGTGCGTTCTTTAAGGCGCCGTTTTCGCACAGTGATCTTTCCCATCACCGAACCACGCCCGTCATGGATCACAGACAGTCCACGTGTGTTCTTCAAGGCGCCGTTTTCGCACAGTGATATTTCTCCATCACCGAACCACGCCTGTCTCTATTCATAGGCAGTCTACGTGCGTTCTTTAAGGCGCCGTTTTCGCACAGTGATCTTCCACATCACCGAACCACGCCTGTCTATGCTTCGTACTTGATCTGTCTCAGCCAAAGTACTCCCGACTTACTCTCACCATTCCCCATACTTTACGACTCAACAAAGCATAAGAATGCTAGATAAACAAACTTGGCCAATATCTAAACAACAATTCAATCTCAATCAATTCCAAACAATTTAGGGCAAACCCCTAAAATATCACAATTTAATTAATTCTAAACAACGTAGAGCTCAAATAAATAAACGGACTGCGCCACGACAATCAACACGAGATTTCGGTTGTCGGCCATCTCAGCCTTAATTTCCGAAAAATAATTAATTAAATAATTAATTTCGAAAATTAAATAATAAATATTAGAAATTCAATTTAGCTCAAAATACAGTCCGATTAAATAAACGGACTTCACCACTGTCCTCAGCATAATATTCTGGTCGCTGGCCATCACACTTGAATTTTCGGAAATAAATAATTAAATAATTAATTTCGAGAATTAAATATATAATTACCATAAATTCAATTCAGTGCAATATATAAAAGCTCAATTAAATAAACGGGCTGCACCATGATCATCAGCATAATATTCCGGTCGCTACCATCCAAGTTGAATTTTCGGAAAATAAATAATTATTTAATTAAATTTCGAAAAATAATATTTAAATGCCAAAAATTCCACTTAGGCCCGAAATATCAAATTGAAGCCCGATTTAGGGTCGGAAAATTCCCGGGCTACCCTCAATAAATAGTAGACCATGTCTACTTGCTAAATATGCATTCAATTTAACTAATTTGCATCAAAATTAACTAATAAACCCTAATCAAAACACTCAAGCTTAATTAAACACACTAAACAACCAATAAGCATAATTAACCCACTAAGCAAGCGTTAGTGTGGTTACCCACCGGAATCGCGCGTAATTGGTACCAAAACGACGGGCTCGGCGCGGGGAACAACAAACCCCAAAGCGGGTCTCGGGTCCGGGGCTCGGAAACGGCCCAAATCGGCCCCGAAGGTGGCTGGAAACCCACTCGTGGGTTCACTGTGGTGGCTGGCCGGAGGAGTTCCGGCGGCCAAGAGGGTGAGGGGAGGGTCGGTGGAGGTGAGGGGGAGCTCCGGGGAGTAGGGCGGCGGCTGGGGCGGCGTGCGGCGGCGGCGGAGGCGGCGGCCGAGCTTGGCAGGCGGAGCTGGGGTCGCGCGGGCGGCGCACGGGCGGCGCGGGCGGCGCGGACGGCGGTGCGGGGTGCGGCGGGCGGCGGCGGCGGCGCGGTACGGGCGGCGTGCGGTTGTCCGGCGAGCTGCTGCTGTTGTCTTCTTCAATTTTCTGGTTTGCTGGTTTTTCATGGAGAAGAAGAAAAAGAAGAAGAAGAAGAAGAAAGGGAAAAGGGAGGGCTTCGTTCACGTGGGGGTGGGGGGAAAGGAAGAGAGAGAAGAGAGAAGAAGAAAGAAAAGAAAGAAAGGAAAAGAAAGATAAGGACATTGACTGGTCAAAAAGAAAAAGTGAAAGAGAGAGAGAGCAAATTGAATTTGGCAAGGGTGGGGGTGTCGCACGGATGGGGGGGGAGGAGAGAGAAAAAAAGAGAGAGAGAGAGAGAGAGAGAGAGAGAGAGAAAAAAAAAAAGAAAAAGGGAGAGAGAGAGAAAAAGAATTTTAAACAATCCATTATTCTTGTTTTTCTTTTCTTTTCCCTTTCTATTTTCTTTTGGTCTCCGATTTTCCTTCCGATAATTTCTTTCTTGAAATTTCGGACTCTTCAATAAATTGACGGACGATGAGACAAATTCCCAAAAATAAGAATTATGACACGCTTAAAATTCGATTCCCGAAATCGAGTTCAATTTCATGGTTAAAATCGACCGAACACGATTTTAGTCCGATCCGACCTATCGAGTAGCTTTTAGGGATTTTACCGCGGTTATATCCCTTAACGGCTTCACCCAATAGATGGGTTAACTCATGAGTGATCAGCTCGGAGAAAAGGACCATCGGCGCGTCGACGAGATGCCCATTTCATATATTCGGGACGGGTCGAAAATTCGGGATGTCACAACTTTCACTTTGAAGTTCTTGAAAGTTGCAAAAGCTTTAGATTTTTCTTGCAAGAAATACACCCAAATCTTCCGGCTAAAATCATCGATGAAGGTAATGATATATCGTTTACCTACATTGGAAATTGGAGATATTGGTCCGCAAATATTCGAATGGACCAATGCCAACAGGTTTTTTGCTCTCCATGATTTTCTTTGTGGAAATTGAGCACGATGTGGCTTGCTAACAACACAATCTTCACAAATTTCCAAAGGAGCGGATTTGAGGAAGACCCTCCACCATCTCTTTTTTATGTAGTGTTCGCAACCCACCGAAATTGAGATGCCCATAGCAAAAATGCCATAACCAAGCTTCCTCCTTCAATCTTGCAGAGAAACATGAATTTGTAGTGTTGTGGAGATACAGTGGAAACATCCGATTGCCCGTCATTTTGATTTCGGCAATTAAACCCAACTTCTCATCTTGGATTTTGCAAATCCCACCTTTAATAAAGATTTCACATCCCTTCTCTTGCAGTTGACCAGCACTTAATAGATTAGTCTTCAATTTAGGGACATACAATACATTTGAGATGGTTTGTACTAAAGTCCCCTTTGGATGAATTGCCACCGTTCCTTTCCCCATCACCGACATAATAGAATTGTCACCAAACTTCACGGTGTTGTGGTACAATTCGTCTAGATCAAAAAACATCTTCTTGTCTCCACACACGTGGTTGCTACAACCAGTGTTGAGATACCACATGTTTGGTTGAGTTTCTTCCTTCTCATGGCACACCATCAAAAGAGATACTTCTTCTTCTTTTTCAGCAAAGTTAGTTCTTTCCATACTTTGTCTATTCAAATTAGTTCGACATTCATATTTGTAATGCCCATACCTGTGGCATCTAAAACACTCAACTTTGAATTTGTCTGCTGGCCTTGGCCTAAAACCAGTTGAATGTCGTCCTCCACGACCTCTTCCTCTCCCTTGGAAATCACAATAGGAATGGCTTTCAAACTTTTGATCAAAGCTGAAGCTGCTACGATTGTTGTTCCCTCTTCCTCTACCTCTTCCTCTATTCACCCTTGCTGCTGATAAAGAATGATCTCCAGTTGAGGCCTTCAAAGCTTGCTCTTCCATCTCTTGCTGTAGGAGTTTTTGTTTGTGAACTAACAAGGATCCTTGCAACTCATCAATGGAAAGTTCTTCAATGTCCTTGGCTTCTTCTATGGAACAAACAACAAAGTTGAACTTTGGTGTCAAAGATCGAAGAATCTTTTCAACGATGGTGACATCCTTCATATTGTCGCCATGAAGTTGCATCTTATTAACTATTGCCATTGTCCAAGATAAGAAATCTGTGATTATCTCTCCCGACTTCATTCGTAGCATTTCGAACTTCGAATGAAGCATTTGAAGCTGCTGCCTCTTTGCTCTTGCTGAGCCTTGATACTTTCTCTTCATGGAATGCCATATTTGCTTGGAGGTATCCTTGCAAAGAATTGTCTCCATAATGGATCTGTCAATTGCTTGGAAAAGGTAGTTTTTGGCCTTGAGATCCTTCAATTTTGATGCATCCAAAGTTGTTCTTTGCGCTGCTGTTAACACAGCTCCTTCATCAGGTTCAGCAACTCTCGAGGAAACAACATCCAAATACTCCTTGGACTTGAGAAAAATCTCCATTAGCATGCTCCAATGATCATAGTGACCGTCAAAGTGTGGAATAGCTAGTTGTACAAATGTTTCTGAGGCCATTACTACTGCTGCAAGACAGAACCACTGAAAAGCAACCTGCTGCTGCTACAAACGAAAATAGCCTGCTGCAGTACTCTCTTTTGACTGCTGCAAACGAAAGTATTTGCTGCAAAAAGCTCTCTTTTGGTTCTCACCTTTTTTACAGCACTCAAACACACACTTTTCTTCCTTATATTGCTCTGATACCAGTGTTGAAAATAGAGGATTAAAAGATACACACAAAGGAAGAAGAACTGTCTGCAGAACAACATATAAAACTAACGCCATAGCCTTTATATAGGCTTTACACCAATAGGTAACTACCACAGCCCACTAACTTAACACGTACAACAACAAATCCACATAATAGGAGTGCTTAACAGACTATTAACACATGAAAAACAAACCAAAAAGAAATTGACTCATTTAACAGTATTAGAGATAAAATCAAAAGATACGGGACTAATCCCAAGAGAAATTAAGCGTAGGTGTTATATGAAAGTTCTCATGATCAAGCAATTTCCAACATATGAAACCACGATTCATGCTTAGAGTAGGCCTGCACCATACTGTGCATGTGACATCCCGAATTTTCGATTCTATTTCCTTATGATTGAATCGGGCGTTTCATTGACGTGTTTATAGGGCTATTCTCAGAACTGATCATTCTTGAGATAATTAGACTATCTGGGGAAATTAATAAGGATTTTAAGGCAAATAGACTTGAGAATTTGACTAGGAATCGGCTACTCGATCGTGTCAATCTTTAGAGGCCATTGCGGCACAGTATAAAATTGATTTGAAATCAAAGATAAGCTGAGTCGACGAAGATGTGTGGCCAATCGTGGGTGACACCATTAAATTGGAAAATTCTCGTCGACCGGCACTGGACTGATTTTCTTATTGTTTTGGTACCCTGTGTCTGTATTCGGATCCTCGGGATTTTCACGACAATCGAGAGTCGCCAATGTGTCAAGTGAGTTCATTGTGGCTCAAAGAAAATCGACCACGGGTCATTTGCACTAAAAGTTTCTGAAAGTTACCCGATAGCCTAGGTCATGTTAAAAACGCATCGAATGGAAATTAACCGTGAATTCAAGTCCGATTTCAGAAATTGAAGGTTCTGTGGTGTCACAAGCTATTTTAGGAACATCAACTCAGTCTCAAAAGATTTTTCGAAGATTACGAAATTTTTACGGAAAATCGTTTTAGACGTCACGGAAATTATCAGAAATTCGGATTGGTCAAATTGAAGAGAGTTTTGACTTCCAAGCCGAGCTATTTGATGAAGGGCACTTGTAGAAATTGTGTGGGATTTTTCTACATCAAATTTGGACATCAAATTGAAGTATTTTGATGGAAATTGAAGCTTAAATTGAAGAATTCGGAATAAGGCATGGACAGCAACTTTGGCTTCAAAAATGGGATAATTGGTGGTTTATTGTATGGTATTATTGAGCAAGAAAGTAATATAGGGAAACATGGTGATGTTTATGCAAATTTTAAGGGGACAATGCATTCAATGAAAGAGATTAAGCTTGTTGACTTTGCATCCCTTTTTCTTAGCTTCTTGTGCACGCATCACCGGTCTCTTCTTCCATCTTCGTGCATGCATCCTTATCCACCGAAGGTCTCGACTCCTCCATTTTCACTTTCTTTCTTTTTTTTATCTCTGCCTTTTCTTCATTCGGATCATCCCAAAATCCCACTGACGGCTGCTTTCGCTCCATCTTCGTTTACTTACTTTGCTTTCATTTTCTCCTAATTTTCTTTCGATCACCAATTCCACAAACCCATGCCCACGTAGCTCTCCACCATCTTGTCTTCTTCGGTCAGTCTTCATCTCCACGAAGCAAGCTGCTGGAATTCCTCAGCCCACGTCCATTGGTCTTCAGCTCCTTGGATGCCAGCACGTGAATTAACAATCCAGTACACCTGGTCAACTCCAAGCCCACCGATCCTCCTTCAATTCCATCGAAGACTTGCAGCTTCTCGCACGTGGCCACCTCTTGGATTTCAGCCATCATTTTGCTCGATCAAGACTCAGCAAAACGCCTCAACAAAGATCCAAGCCCACATGGCCAGCTTGCCATCACCATCGCCAGCTGCTGCTTCTCCAATTTTGCCGTCCCACTTCTGTTCATGTCTTCAAAGCCAGTGAATTTCTTCGAAGAAGCCCAGCACCGTTCGACCCAGTTGAAGTCCAGCGAAGCCCAGTTCCATCCAGCATCTACGGCCCAGACTTGAAGCCTGCACGAATAGCCAAGTTTGGCCCAAGTTTCAGCCCATCTCAGTGCAGTAAAGCCAACAAAACAGGTCCAAACCGCGGCTCAACTCAAGCGCAGACCGATCCGCAATTTCGAAGCCCAAGCTTAGTGCATTTCAGCCCATTTTCAGTTGTTGTCCAGCTCACTTGAAGCCCAACAAATTTAGATTCAACAAGCCCAAGCCCGCAAATTCAAGCACAGAGATTTCTGTGGGCTTGCGAGGCTTGTAGGCCCGGCTCGAGTGTCCATCGACGCCCGCCGAAAGTTTAGGTTTCGGCCGCCGTTGCGTCACCGTCGCGGTGTTCCAGTCTCCGCTTTTGTCAAGTGAGTTATACTCACTAATGCTTTCTTAGTTTGTTAATTATACTTAGGGTTGGTTAGATTTAATTAAATGCAATTAGGTGGTTAGATTAGTTTAGATAAATTAAATTAGAGACTTAATGATGCATGTTAGGTGGTTAGAAATAGACATTAGCAAGTAGACATGGTCTACTATTTATTGAGGGTAGCCCGGGAATTTTCTGAACCTTTTATCGGGCTTCAATTTGATATTTCGGGCCTAAGTGGAATTTTTGGCATTTAAATATTATTTTTCGAAATTAATTTAAATAATTATTTATTTTCCGAAAATTCAACTTGGATGGCCAGCAACCGGAATATTATGCTGATGATCGTGGTGCAGCCCGTTTATTTAATCGGGCTTTATTTTGAGCTAAATTGAATTTCTAATATTTATTATTTAATTTTCGAAATTAATTATTTGATTAATTGTTTTTCGGAAATTAAGGCTGAGATGGCCGACGACCGAAATCTCGTGTTGATTGTCGTGGCGCAGTCCATTTATTTATTTGAGCTCTACGTTGGTTGGCATTAATTAAATTACGATATTTTAGGGATTTACCCTAAATTATTTGGAATTGATTGAGATTGAATTGTTGTTTGGAAATTAGCCAAGTTTGTTTATCTAGCATTCTTATGCTTTGTCGAGTTGTAAAGTATGTGGAATGGTGAGAGTGAGTCGGGAGTACTTTGGCTGAGACAGATCAAGTACGAAGCATAGACAGGTGTGGTTTAGTGATGTGGAAGATCACTATGCGAAAACGGCACCTTAAAGAATGCACGTAGACTGTCTATGACTTGTGGTAGGCGTGGTTCGGTGATGAAGGACATCACTGTGCCAAAACGGCACCTTAAAGAACGCACGTAAACTGCCTATGAATCGAGACAGGCGTGGTTCGGTGATGAAGGACATCACTGTGCGAAAACGATGCCTTAAAGAACGCACGTAGACTGTCTATGACTTGTGGCAGGCGTGGTTTGGTGATTGAGGAATATCACTGTGCGAAAACGGCGCCTTAAAGAACGCACGTAGACTGCCTATGAATCATGACAAGTGTGGTTCGGTGATGGGGAAGATCTCTGTGCGAAAATGGCGCCTTAAAGAACGCACGTAGACCGTCGGTTATTTATGTCACCTTGCCGAACTTGACGCCCAAGAGCATTGATATGGCTCTGTGACCGAGTGCACTATGGGAAGTTTTGTGAGGTGGAATCAATGACCTAGAAGGGTCCGTCTGACATGTAATCGACTAGTTCGATTGACCATTGATTTGATGGATTGTCCGTTGTGTTTTATGAAACGTGGTATATAACCTTGAATTGCAGGTGGAATCTGAGGCTAAGGTAAGTCCTCTAACCTGTGCGTGTTTAGGTAGCCCATAGTGTATTGGCTTACTAATCGAGTCTTAGGAGGTAGAACTCGCTGAGACGTGGTCTCATTGGTTATTGAATAACCATTTCAAGACCCTGAGGAGGAGTTGAGGAAGAGGAACCTGAGGAGGAGAATGATTTTTGAAGAAGAAGATGATCCAGAGAGGGATCTTGAGTACAACCCAGATGCGGATTGAGATCCCATTCCTTTTGTGAACCCTGTCTTAGTGTAGATAAGTGTGAGACTTTTATGCTGTAAATAAAAGTGTGGTTGTGAATTTCAATATGAAAAATATGGCCTGCTTTTCTATCCCATTATTTTATTGTCTGGGGATTTTTAACTGCTTCCACATGCGCATAATAAATTGTAAGGGTCGGCAATAAATAGTCATGGGATATCGCACTTTAAAATTGACCAAGGTAAGGGATGGGCGTGTGCCTGAGGATCGGGGCGTGACAGTGCAGATTCATCATTACTAGTTCTAATTAGCAGGGCAGATATGTCCACTAAATGGACCCAAGATTTTTAGAAGCAGCTCAAAGGCACAATGTCGATGAACTGAATGACTTGATCAGAAGCAATGCACTCATCCCAGCGGAGACGGCTCTCCAAGGAGCTGGGCACACACTGTTGCACATAGGCTGTGTCACTTGCCATTTGGAGTTTGTCCCGAGAGCTCCTCAAGTCGATGCCGAAGGCTGCAGAGAAGTGAGCAATGATCATGCCCTAGGAGCAATGCCAAAGCTGTAATAACACTGTAATATTCAGGTCTTAGATTGTGAGCAACGATCCTCGTCCTTCTTGTTGTGATAGGATCTCCAGCATCCATCTCCATGATTGCTCCATAATGATCTTCAATCTATCCATGATCCTTTGCATCACTCAATAGCATTCATTGACGACGAGTTAGGAATTAGTTGTTCTAAAAGTCCGACTGTCATGAATATTGCTTTTTATGATTTGTTTCTTCTGTAATTGTAAACTGCTGTAGATAATCAGAATACCGAGCTTTGTCTTTGTTTGAGGGTGCTGTCTCTTCTGTTTCCTTCTTGGAAGATGGTCCCTTTTTACTTGCTATTGGAGGTTCAAGGGGAGAGTTGAAGTGGAAACCTTGGCCATTTTTTCATTGAAAATATTACCTTCTTGCAATTTTCCATTCAGGGTTTATACTAACGACTCCTGTATGGCTGGGAATCTGTAGGTGTGGAATACATTATCTGATGCAGCTGTATCCCGAATTCAGAAACTACAGCAAGCCAAAAAAAGCAGAACCTGATTCTTGTTGGCATCCTTGATCAGTTCATGGAGCTCATTGGAAGGACTGAGGTAAAGTAATGCTGCGGCTGACTCGTGCATTTGTAGCAGCATGTTATTTGGCATTTTAAATGTCTGTCTTATTTGAGTTTTGAGAAGAAAAAACAAAGTTTTATTTCTTTTGAGGGTGCTTTTGTTTTTTTTATTCCCTTCCACCACAAGGAAAATGACCGGGGATTAAGTGTTACCCATGATATATGAAACTAATGCAATAGTGTCATTTTGACTCAAAAAACTGTTAAACAGTAGTTTCACGTATCGACTCTGGAATCCATGTATCCTATAAAGCAAACATCATGTTAAATAGCAGAGCATTTTGTCGAGATGTACGGCCGTTACGCTGCTCATCTATCTACAAATCTTGCTTCCTGTCTTGGGTGTTACTACAGGGTCTTGTCATTAATCATAATTAAAGCACTAATATGGAAATTGTGGGGGAGCCGGAAGTTTTTTTTTTTTCTCTAGACCACCGTACTTAGATTTTTTAAGTCCTAATCAAGTTCAACATCGGGCACTTCCGGTGATAGCTTGATTTCCAAGCTTAGCTTTGACAAAATGCCTCACTATCGAAGTGGTGGGGTGATTGGGAGGGATGTAGGTGCTGTGGATGAACCCCAGAAGGGCTCAGTTTGGCTTTCTGTTTGAGTTGAGTTCGTCATAAAAAAAAAAAAAACCAATTCACACTGGTCAATGTGATGCGATGGTTGGCTACATTTGGTCGAGGCAAATCCCTTTGGGGAAGGAAATTTGAGACTTTTGCGCAGCGACTTCGATGATGTTGCTTCGCAGGAGGGAAGAATAAGGATCCTAATTTCTGTAACAAACCAAAGCATAAGATGTCACGCCCCGAACTCCAAGCGCATGCCTATCCCTCTCTGGTCAATAAAAATTTTGCGACTTCCCAGGACTAGTCTCCAACCCTTTTTATTTTGTTGCACATGCGGAAGCGGATTATAAATCCCATGACAGTAACCATCTCGGAATAGAAAAGTAGAACAACAATTTCACAAACAAACATGCCTTTATAAACATATGCTGAGTCAAGTACAAAAGTCTATGGTCAAAAGACTACAAAAGACTGTTCTCCAAAAAGAAGCGGTCCTATCCGACATATACTTCAAATCACCTCCTCTCTGCTCCAGGTTCTCCACTCGATGACCCTGAAAATGGTTATTCAATAATCAGTGAGATAATGTCTCAGCAAGTCCATGCTCTAAACCCCGATTAGGAGGGAAATACGCTAAGAAGTGTCCTAAGCATGCAATCACACAATCAATGAGGTTTACCTCGTCAGTTCCACCCTGCAGGTTAGTACAATTCATATCACAAACCAGAATAGTATACAAACTCAATTAACTGGAACACAATACTCAATTCATCACGCATTCCTAGATTTGATCTCGGTATATAGCATAGCTTACTCTCTGTTCGGCGGTCTTCTGGCATTGCCAAGCATCGTCTCACCCCATTGAGCACGGCACGTCACTACGTCAACGGCTTTCCCGAAGGAGCATAGGGTCCAGAATCTATTGCGACCGGCTTCCCTTTATTTAGGGGCATCCCATATAGGGGTAACGTCCAGCTCAACAGCCTGGGACGATTTCTCTTAATCATCACACGATCACTCAAATATGGCTCAGGGCACCGTGCCTTGCACTCAAATGCTTCAATTAAAATGGTGAACCTGGCCTTTTTCTTCGTATTAGAAATACGTATGAAAATAGTCGTGTGTGGGTACACAGTCAACTCAACCCAGAAAAATTAATATCTTCCACTTTTAAAATCCCACTGTTTTATATAGTACATACAAATCATTTTTGGTGTTAAAATCCAACATCCAGGATTTTCTGAATAAATATTAGAAATTCACAATTTTTGAAATTAAATACCAAAAATTCAATCAACACTCAATTTGCATAATTTAACACTCAATTGTAGAAATTAACCACACCATTGCAATCAACACGAAATTCCGGTCACCGGCTATCCCAGCCTAATTTCTGGAAAAATAATTAATAATTAATTAATTTCGAAATTTAATTAATTAATTCAATTTAATTTCTAAAAATACTAACCTAGGCCAAAATTATTAAATTAAATACCAATACGGACCCGAAAAATTCCTGAACCCTTCTAGCTAAATAGTACAATTTAATTAGGCCTTAGCTAAACCATGCTAACCACCTAACATGTTTAATTAAATAATTAAATCACTAATTTAATCTAACTAACCACATAATTTCTAATTAAATAAATCTAAGCACCCCTTAGTTATCATTAGCCTACTAAGAAGAGTTTAGTGCATAAACTTACCGGTGCAAAACGAAGACTGATTCACCGCGACAGCAGCTGAAATCCAAATTTTCGGCGGCGTCGACGGGCACTCAGGCCGGGCCTAAAACTTAGCCCAACACAACTCGGCAAGGCGGAGTTTCGGTCTTGGGTTTCTGCAGGGCTGCTAGTCGCGGGCTTGGGCCTTCTTCACGGGCCCAAAATGGGCTAAAACCAACTGAACTTGGGCTTCAAAATTTGCTGGAGATGGGCTGAAAATGAACTGCTGATGGACTGAACAAAATGAGCCCAGCTAGCCTGGAATTTCGCTGGGCTTCAAGTGCTGAAGAGAAGACCGAACTGGGCTGAATTCGCTGGGCCGTAGACACGCACGTTGGGAGCAGCTTGCTGGCGTCGAGCGATGGAAGACCGAGGAAGCGCTGGCCAAATTGCTGGGCTGCTCGAGCGGTTTGGGGACGCCTGGCAGCCGAAGATGGAGAGATCGATGTGCGGCGTTGAAGGCCGCGTGGCTTTGGGGTCAACAAATTGCGTCCGGGGAAGACTGGAGCCAGGCCACGAACTGCTGGGGAAGAAGACCACGTGGCCGTGTGGGGCGGAGAAACGGCAGACGATCGAGGAGCTGTGGGCGGTCAGCAAAGTGGGACAATTTGCTGCAGTTGACCGTGAAAGAGCAGGACGTGGCCGAGTGGTGTTGTTTCGCTGGCGTCGAGCGAAAATTTCAGTGGAGGTTGATTCATGTGAGTGGGGGAATTGGTGGGCGTGAGAGACATTCGGACGTGGCAGCTGCAGCTTCGGTTGGCGAGATGCTGCGGTCAACCGTTGGGCTTTCGTGGAGGCATGTGTTGACCGGCGTGAGTGGGGAAAGATGGAAGGAATTTTGGTGGATGTTGGGCAGTGAATGAAGACAGACGCTGGCTTGGGCTTTGCTGGGTTCCAAAAATGAGAAGCAAAGCAGAGACGGCAACCAAGAAACAAAAGAGAAAAAGAAGAAGTTCGAAGAAGGAGGGGACGTCTAGGCGGGCTGACGAAGTTTGGCAAAAAGGGCCCCAAAGTCCATCATCCTATCCTTTGAATTAAATGCTTGGTCTCCCACTTTTGGTCTCATGTAAATCAACTTGTCCCCTAATTCTTTCTTGCCTAAATTTCACTAATTAAACCCAAATGATGCCAAAAAAATGCCGTCCAAGCATAATTCCGAATTTCACATTTTGGTCTTCAATTTCTTCAACAAATTCTCAAATTCGACATCCAATTTTGATGAAGAAAAATCCCGAACAATTTTCTATAAATCCCGACACTCAAAGGCTCGGCTTAGAAGTCTCAATTTCCATCGACTTAGCCCATCTAAATTTCCGTAAATTTTCCGCGGCGTTTGAATCGATTTTCTGTAAAAATCTCAGAATCTCCAAAAAAATTTCAGAGGATGAGTCGACGGTCCTAAAATAGATCATGACATCACAAAACTATCAATTTCAGAAATTGGGTTCAAATTCACGGTTATTTTTAATCTAGCGCGCTTTTAGCGTGACTTAGTCTACCGGGTCACTCTTAGGAATTTTTGATGCAATTGACCCGTGATCAATTTATCTCAAGTCACAAAGTACATCTTCGACACATTGGTAACTCTTGGTTGTCGTGAAAATCTCGAGATTTCAAATACGGACACCGGGTACAGAAATGACAGAAAAATCGATCTAGTGCCGTTCGACGAGAATTTTGCAATTAGGTAAAATCACCCACACACTAATCACATATCTCAATTTAATCGACCTATCCCCGGTCTTTGATCGATTTTTTACGGTGCCGCAATGACCCTTGTAGATCAACACGGTCGAGCAGTCGATTCCTGGTCAAATTCTCAAGTCCATTGCATTTAGATTTCTTAATTACTTCCCTAGATAGACCGGTTATCTCGTGAGTGATCAGCTCAGGGAATAGCACTATCGGTGCGTCGACGAAAGGCCCGATTATTTAATCGAAAACGAAACTTGAAAATTCGGGCTGTCACATAAGATCTGATGTTAGCAATGATTGTCACTTATTAGATGATTTGGGATTCCAAGGACTGTTTCACCTGATGTGGCTGTTGTTCGGGAGTTAATCTAATTATGGAGCACCTTGATATAGTGCTAGTAAACGAATAATGGGGACTCTCCTAATGATAGTGTATTGCAATCTCGGCTCATTTAGTTTTGTGCAATGTGACTTATGAACTGATCAAGGAATGTGATTGTAGCAAGACTTAGTGGATATTTGGTCTGTCACACTTCTGATGATAGAACAGCTGTGCAAAAAGCTCAACCAGATTGCAATAAAACGTGCGAAGAAGAAAAGGAAAAGGAAAGGAAACTTTCACCGTGCAAAGAGTTTCTGCAGCCATATTTAGTCTCTGTTACATGAATTCTCCAAGTTTAAGCTACCAGTCTCTCTCTCTCTCTCTCTGCTTGATTATTCCTTCAACTGGGTTCATACCATAGGACGTGGTTTTTAAATTTGATAGACCCATATTTCAAAAGTCAAGGAAACAGGAACAAAAGAATGTAAAATTTTAATGTTTCTATCTCCTATCTTCAGGATCAACCGAAGATTTAAGATTCTAGTGCTATATAATTTTTTTACATTCATGGCATTGGCCTGTGGAAAATGACTTGAACTTACCAGTATTTCTTGATTCTCAAGTGACCATATGACGTCTTGTATTACCGCTGGAAGCAATCTTAGATCGACTTTAATGCTACTTTACATTGATATAGCTAAAATCTTGACGTAGCAGCTGTATTTAGAATGGATTTTTTCATTTGGTCTAGTTTCTAAGCTAGTAGAGTATACCGATTATAAAGAACAGGAGATATCCGTTTTTCCCCTTTTCTGGGCTAAGAGACCGATCTTTCTTAAAGAGTCGTATACAAATCTTCAGCATACATTGTTTACATACAAGTGAACTCATTTAATTCAAAGCAATAGCCCTTTAGGCATATTATCATGTAGCAATGTTTTTTCTGTGATGAGAAGAAAGAAGGTTGCCTAGTACAGGCTTAGTTTGTGTTATCAAAAATTAACCAAGAATATAGCAAGAGATCGCTGGGCAAAATGTAAGCCCGCATATGTGAATGAACTTGTTCTATAACCCTACGTGAAACAATCCAACGTAATTTTCATAATTCCAATTAAACGCACAACACAAGATGCTGAATCAACCGATCATGTCACAAACAGAAAAACATCAGGGAAAAAACGAAGAAGATATTCTCATGCAACATGCCATTGCATTCAATGGGGTTGTCTGTAGTTTCCGAAAAGCTTGAGCAGTAGCAATCCTTGTGCCTTGTATACAGCCTGTGAATTCGAACCAAATGTGAATGGGAATCAAAACACCATTTTCATCTGTCTTTTATCTCTCTTTGAAGTGGTTCGGGAGGTGGAGGCATGCTCGGTGACGATGGTGATGAGGTCATCGTGATTACTTATGGTGAATGTGGCAGTGACGAATCTATTTTGGTGTCATCTTCACCGTCCTCTTCACTTTCACCAATCCAGTGACCTCATCGTCTTCATTGCCGGCCATGCCTTTGCCTCGTGCCCTACTTAAAACAAGAGGACGCTCTTTCTTGAGTTCCGCTGCCACTGCTCTCCACTAGTTGGCACGCATCCTCAAAACATAGAAAGACTGACGTCAGACGCTTTGCATTTTGGCCCAGAGGACCACCTTTCCTTTTTCTGGGCTCCGCCATTGAGAAACATCCGGAGAAGAAATCTTCTTTCTTTGTTCGGGCTTTGGATCTCGATGCTACAGGAATGCAAGAAGCCATGTTGGAAATGGTGATTTATTTTCTAGAATTTCCTAGAGTTGCTAAACTTCTAGAATTTCCTAGATGAAGTTTCTAGAAGAAAGAGGAAAATGTCCAGCATGTAAGAGAGTCTCTAGAAGAACTACAATCTAGAATTTGCTAGAGAAGCCTAATGGTTTGCATTCAAGAGAAGTCCGGAATCTTCTTTAACAGCTTATATAAAGGAGCAAGTGCTCCATGTTTTGTGTTGGGAGTTTACCATAAAAATCACGTCATGTGTAGCTCCCCACTGACACCCCCTTCAACTATTGTAAAATTATTTTATCCAACTAATGAAACTATTTCTCATATCCCATGTTCTTTGTCCTTCAATTATCCTAGTCTATCCCTTGTCTATTCACTACAAATTATATCATACACTTGCACACAACATCACTAATCAAAAACTATCATCAATACCAAAACCATACTTCTGCAGCGCATATATCTAAAAAAAATTTTAACAAGCCACGATATACCGCAACTCTTTTTTTTTAAGAGTAAATGACGGCCAGAAACTTGAAGAGGGTGAAAAACAGAAAGAGAAGCTATAAAGATACGAAGACAACTTTTTTAATTCCTTTGTACGCCCTATTTTTCAACATTATGTTCTTTTGATTCTGAACTTATAGTTCTGCATACATGTATAAAAGCTTATTTAAAGTTTTAGTACATAGAACCTTTTTAACCCCAAAAGGGAAAAGGAATCTGTCATCCGTTTCAAAAATCCAAATTATTTTGGGTAACTGAGTTTGCATCTGCCAAAGGAACTCCTGAATCCGTGCGTGTTCGTCCTGCGCAGCAGCCGTTTCAGTTCTAGTCTTTTGAAGATGACTACCTTGTTCTAGTTAGACGTTTAATTTTGTCTATCCTATGCAGGCAGGATTTTGCATAAACTACTATGCAGACATTTCATGGAGCAAACCAAAACATTGGCCTTTTAGGCAAAATTGATTGTGACAATACCTGAAAAGTCTATTTTCCAGCCATCAATTTGTTGAGGGTGATTATTCATGTTGGGAAAGACCATGTCATGTTTTCGTAAAGGCTTGATAAATTTCTCACAAGGTCTTGAAACAGCATGTTGAGTCCAGTAGAGTTCATGGAACGATATAATCACGATATTACATATGTCTGTTGGTGTTCGGTGAAGTGTTACAGGTCGCTGCAAAAGAAGTTGTAGTACAGATTTGATAGGTCTTGTGCCTATTGTTGTAACCATTGGGTTGGATGTGGAATCAATCATTCGTAAAATGTTCTAAAGCAATGCGCTGAGTACATATTTCCTTCTCATTTCTCTCCCATGATGATTTTTGTCCTCTGATTCTCTCAAAACTCTGCCATTCTTGATTTGCTTGCAACGTTGCAACTCTAGCTAGTTTCTTCAAGGCTAGGGAGGGAATCTGCAATTTCAATATTTGAGGGGCTGCAAATGCATAAATAGAAGTCATATCCATTTCAGTTCTAAGCAACGAAGAAATTGGAATTCAGTCTGCAGGTAAAATTTGGCTTTGTGATTTTGCTTCTTTTTTTTTTTTCAATTGACTCTGCACCAACTAATCCGAATGATTCGGTGTAGTTTACAAAAACAGAAGCCATACTCTAGTCAGTGTCCTGGCGATTCTCTTTCATGTGCAAATTATGATTCTGTAGTTTACTACAATATCAGTAATCTACTTACTAATAACGTGATAAGCAAGTTACCAATCATACCTGGTAGTATTTCAAACTAATCAACAATTTAATCTACCAATAAAAGCTTTGCTTCCTTTATGCACATTAGAGTTCACCCAACTATCAGACATTAGAGCAGACTTTAGCTTTGATGAGAGCATAAGAGATGAGTGTGGATTTTTGCCATTTTGTCCACATTGTTCATAATGTTTCATCTTAACCAGAGATGATGTTGATCATAATCAGCAGTATTTAAAACTAATCAACAATTTTAGAAATCTACCAATAATAGCTTTGCTTCCTTTATGTACATCATAGTTCACCCAACCATCAGAAATTAGGGCAGACTTTGGCTCTGATGAGAGCACACGAGATGAGCGTGGATTTTCGCAATTTTGATCACATTGTTCATAATGTTTCATCTTAACCAGCGATGATGTTGATCATTTCATCTTCAGAGATACAAAGATGTCGCATTGGCAACCAACTTTTTTAGGACATAATTTATGAGAAACAACTCAAATGATTATACTTATTCATCGGGAACTAAAGAACTCGTAACTAAGAAAGCTGTACAGTTCGGAAACCTGTTTGAACTAAATAATCGATTTGACAAGCGACCAACCGTGCATTTAGAATTGGCCAGGAGAAAGTTGTCTATACCTACCATTCTTATCATGAAGGGAACATCGTGATGCGATAAGTAGTGCAAACAGATCTAGAAAGATAGATTGTAGACACTGGTTTTCTTTCCGATGGACAAGGAAAAGGGGCAAGAGGAGAAATTCAGGTGTGGTTGCAGGAGTCAGAATATTGGATGAGTGACTTCCAATGAAAAACTCAAGGATTTGTTGATCAGAAACTTTACCAGCCAAAGGATTTAGATGTGTCGGAGAACTTCGATTTCAAGGCTACCCCTCAATTGGCTTTATATGTGTGATGGGCAGCGTGGGACCATTAATAGTTAGTGCATAAAACATGTAGTATCGGTTAGTTAGGTCTTTGGTTAGTGCAGCAACCTAATGCGCGGAATGTGTGATTCATCGACGCAGTAGCCAAAGACTTTGCAAACTAACCTACATGTTCTTTGCACTAACTATTAAAAGTCCTGAGAGTTTTGTGATTCTCTCAAAACTTTGCTCCATTAGTTTTGCTTACGCCAGTGCAACTCTATCTAGTTCGTCAAAGGCTAGGTGAATTCACAACTAAGGAATTCTGCAGCAACTCTCTATGGATTTCTTTTAATAATCTAACCTGCTCTGACCTTATGAGAAGATCTATGCACATCACTGCCTCGTCTGCATCTACACTATTGAAAATCCGGCCCATATGGCGCATCTCTTTTAACTTTTGAACGCATGAACACTTGCTTTCACTTCTTTTAGACTCCTGGGTTAGTTAAATTTTTACATATACTGCTTCTGGCAGGGACGTGTTAGATGTGATGCATTCAAGTACTTAAATGCAGTAACTGCTTTTAACTCATTACCATTGTCTTCAATCTTTCAGAAGAGTTATCCAAATATTTGCATGAAGTAAACCTTTTGTGCAACCTACAATTTATTCGACACAAATTACCTGTCAAAAGCCAGCACACACTCAACAAAATTGTGATTGCTTCATAATCTCCATTCCTTTGGGCTTTAAGTTAAACGACGAAAAACAATTATAAATTGATAATTATAGAGAATGGTTTTGTTTTTATCTTACCGAACTCTATTACAGGACAACAATGTTAATCCACAACCACCGGTTGACAAAGTGAGAGTCGCCTCTAATCAAGTATACCAAGTGAGTTGAGAGAAACACATAGATGGCTTCCAAATTTTCAATCTCACCAGCATTCCCTTGTTCGATCATCGTGTGGTTGGCATCCATGCCTGTGGAATTGCTATCTACTGGGATCATAATGGCAATGAACGCACTTCAACTGATACCTGTGCCTTCGAAAATTATAAGTTTGTGAACCTAGCTTTTTTATCTACCTTTGACAATGGCCAGACTCCTATGATCAACCTCGCCGGCCACTGCAATCCTTTTAGTGGAGGATGCACCAGCTTGAGCTTTGAAATCAAGTCTTGCCAAGCTAGGGGAATCGAGGTGATGCTCTTGATGGGAGGAGACGTGGGAAGTTATTATCTCACTTCTGCCAAGGATGCTCGACAAGTCACAACTTATCTACAGGACAACTTCTTAGGAGGGAAGTCCTCCTCTCAGTTGTTCAGGGACGCGGTGCTCGATAGCATTGATTTCGATATTGAAGGAGCCACAACACAGCACTGGGATGATTTGGCTTGATACTTGTCTGGATATAGCAGCAGGGGAAGAAGGTGTACTTAACTGCAGCCCCTCAATGTCCTTATTCGGACACTTGAGTTGGAGGTGGCCTCCAAATAGGCTTGTTCAACTACACTGAGTCAAAAACCTCTCTCGGTTCAGAGAACTTTTCTCTACCTCCAATGGTAGCTGCCCCCTAAAACTGTAAGTTTCTCCTGTGTATTTCCGGAAACCCAAAATCCTAATAGCCCCCATTACAGATTTATATGTAGAATAGAACCCATCCCGTAGATCTCCGCAAAACCCCACCCCACTTTCTACCCGTAACAAGGATGAGCATCGAGATGTGGAATAGCTCCGTTCAACTCCCTTCGACAGCATCAAATAGTGCTGGAGGAATCGAAGACTTGGCCACGTAAAAGGTTGAATGATGCCACTTTCCATCTGAATCTCTTCTGGGCGTTCTGTTTCGCTGTCAATCGAAGAGGTATTTTGTCACGCCCCGAACCCCGAGCGCGTACCCATCCTTCTCTGGTCGATAAAATTTTGCGACTTCCCAAGACTAGTCGCCGACCCTTTTCATTTTTGTTGCACATGCGGAAGCGAAAACAAATCCCCTGACAGTAACTATCTCGGGATAGAAAAGCAGAACAATAATTTCACAAACAAACATGCCTTTATAAACATATACTGAGCCAAGTACAAGAGTCTATGGTCAAAAGACTACAAAAGATTGTTTTCCAAAAAGAAGCGGTACTATCCGACCTATGCTTCAAATCACCTCCTCTCTGCTCTAGGTCCTCCACTCGATGACCCTGAAAGTGGTTATACAATAACCAGTGAGACAATGTCTCAGCAAGTCTAAGCTCTAAACTGCGGTTAGGAGGGAAAGACACTAAGAAGCATTCTAAGCACGCAATCACACAATCAATGAGACTTACCTCGTCTCAGTTCCGCCCTGCAGGTCAGCATAGTTCATATCACAAATCAGAGCATCACTCAAGCTCAATTAATTGGAACACAATACTCAATTCACCATGCGTTCCTAGGTTTGATCTCGGCATATAGCACGGCCTACTCTCAGTTCGGCGGTCTTCTGGCATTGCCAGGCATCGTCTCACCCCATTGAGCACGACACGTCACTTCGTCGACGGCTTTCCCAAAGGAGCATAGGGTCCAGAATCTACTGCGACCGGCTTCCCTTTTACAAGGGGTATCCCAAATAGGGATAACGTCCAGCTCAACAGCCCGGGATGATTTCTCTTTGTCATCACACGATCACTCAAATATGGCTTAGGGCACCGTGCATTGCACTCAAATGCTTCAATTAAAATGGTGAACCTAGCCTTTTTTTTCATATTAGAAATCCGCATGAAAATAGATGTGTGTGGGTACGCAGTCAACTCGACCTAGAAAAATTGACATTCTTCCTTTTTAAAATCCCATTATTTTATATAGTATACAAAATCATTTTCGGTGTTAAAATCCGACACCTGGGATTTTCTAAGTAAATATTGAAAATTCACAATTTTTGGAATTAAATACTAAAAATCCAATAATCACTCAATTTGCATAATTTAACACTCAATTGCAGAAATTAACCACACCATTGCAATCAGCATGAAATTCCGGTCACCAGCCATCCCAGCCTAATTTTCGGAAAAATAATTAATAAATAATTAATTTTAAAAATTAATTAATTAATTCAATTTAATTTCAAAAAATACTAACCTAGGCCAAAATTATTAAATTAAATACCAATATGGACCCGGAAAATTCCCGAACCCTTCTAGATAAATAGCACAATTTAATTAGGCCTTAGCTAAACCATGCTAACCACCTAACATGCTCAATTAAATAATTAAATAATTAATTTAATCTAACTAACCACCTAATTCCTAAATAAATAAATCTAAACACCCTGTAGCATCATTAACCTACTAAGAAGAGTTTAGAGTATAAACTCACCGGTGTATCGCGAAAACCGGTTCACCGCGACGACGACACGCAATCGGCCGAAATCTTAATTTTCGGTGATGTCGGCGAACTTTCGACGGCCTAAACAAATGGGCCAACAATCTCGGCGGCTGAGATTTGTTTTGGCTGGGCTGGGCTTCACTTGATTCGCGGGCTGAATTTCAAATGGGCTTCAAATTACTGGGCCGATCTTGCTTTGAAGAAACTGTTGGGCCAAATGCTGGGCTTTCATGGGCTGAAGAAATCGCTTTGCTGGGCCAATGAAATTCTGTTGGGCCGAAGTCACGTTGGTCTCGCCGGCGTGGGTTGCTTGCTCGAGCGTGGACCAACGTCGATCAATGAAGCAGCACAAACCGTTGGCGAGCCTCGAGACGTGAAGACTAACGTTGCTGGAGCTGATGGACTCACTGGCTCGATTGTTGACCGGTGGAAGACGCCTGGCAGAAGACACGGACGAAAGCAACTTCGGTCAACCCCTGGGATTTCGCCGCATAGAAATCCACGATTATTGACTCGTGGACGTGGCAGCGAAGGAGGGAAATTGTCTCGTTGGCGTGCGCTCGTGTCTCGGTGGGAAGAAGCAGCTTGATCGATGTTGGTCGTGGGGCGCACAAAGAGGAGTCAACCCAATTTCTGCAGGTTGACTGGAACACATTGCATGCGGGGATGAAATGGAGCTGGAGACTTGGATGGTTTGTGGGCGTTGAAGAGCATATGAAAGGGAAATAAAAATAATGAAAAGAAAGAAAGCTATTCGGTGGGGAGCTTCGGTGGATGAGATAAGCAGGTGCTGGTGGTTTTGCAGGGAAAGGAAAGATAAGCAAAGTAAAAAAAAAAAAAAATGAAAGTGAAACAAGGCTGAAGGAGCTGCACGTTCATTCGACTAAGGAGAGAGAGAAAGAGGCGGTGAGGAAAGGAGATAGCGAGCGGATGGGGGTGCCGACCAACGTGTCCAAGAAGCCAAGGAGGAGGGGCCCAACATTGTCAACCTTATCTATTACATTAACTCACTTGTCTCCTATTTCTTTCCACTTGATAAATCCATATATTATCCAAGTAAATGCCCAAAATTCCAGCCCCTTATTCAAAACCAAATTTCACAACTTTAATTTCAATTTCATCACTCAATTTCCCAAATTGAGGTCCAAATTTTGATGTGGAAAAATCCCGAACAATTTTATGTAAGTCCCTGACACTTAAAGACTCGGCTCGGAAGTCAAAACTCGCTTAAATTTGGCTTGTACGAATTTCCGTTTATTTTCTGCGACGTCCGAATCGGATTTCCGTAAAAATCTCGTAATCTCCGAAAAATTTTCGAAGGATGAGTCGACATTCCTAAAATAGCTCGTGACACCACAGAACTTTCAATTTCTGAAATCGGGTTCAAATTCACGGTTAATTTCAATCTGGCGCGCTTTTAGCGTGACCTAGTCTACCGGGTAACTTTTAGAAATTTTTGATACAATTGACCCGTGATCGATTTATCTCGAGTCACAAAGTACATCTTCGACACACTGGTGACTATTGGTTGTCGTGAAAATCTCGAAGTTTCAAATACGGACACAGGGTACCCAAAACATCGGAAAATCAATTTAGTGCCGATCGGTGAGAATTTTGAAATCAAGTGGAATCACCCACATTCGATCACATATCTCGGCCAAATCGACCTATCTCGATTTCTAATCGATTCGACAGTGCCGTAATGACCCTTGTAGATCGACACGGTCGAGCAATCGATTCCTAGTCAAATTCTCAAGTCCATTGCATTTATATTCCTTAATTGCTTCCCCAGATAGACCAGTTATCTCGTGAGTGGCCAACTCAGAGAATAGCACTATAGACGCGTCAATGAAAAGCCCAATTTATTTAATCGAAAACTAATTTAAAAATTCAGGCTGTCACATATTTACATTTCTTAACCTGACTGGAAGAAAAAAGCGAATAATAGCAGTTTTGTTGCGATCGTTTGGCTCTGCTCCATGTTTTGCTCTTGTCTAGTTATACCTGTGTACATTGAGGCAAATGGAAGAAACTGGGGAAACAGATAGTCGCCTGGCTGTATTATGCAAAAGATTGGGGAATCTGAGGACAAAGGTGGATGCCCCTCCACGAGATAGAGTAATTTTTGAGGCGATACTGGATGAATGCAATCGTACAGTATTTGGCAAGCTGTATTCGGGAGGAAATGTCAACTATCAGGCTTTTCTTACCACAATGAAAAGAGCTTGGAAGATAGATTCAGTTACCTTTGCGCAGCACGAATCGGGTATGATGTCTTTTACCTTCGATTTTGAGATTGACAAAGAACGAGTGTTAGCGAATAGCCCATGGTCTTTTGCGAGTAATTTATTGATCCTTAAACCATGGGAGCCTAATAATCATGCGCAATGTTATAAATTTACCAGCTATGCGTTCTGGGTTCAAGTTCATGGTCTCCCTATTGAATGGTGTTCTCAGGAGGTTGTGTCTCATATAGCCCAAATACTAGGCTGTGTGAAGGAAGTTTTAGTTGAGAAGAAGGGAATGGCCTTTCAGAAGGTGGGTAGAGCAAGGGTAGAGCTTGACCTGAACACACTTTTAAGTCCAGGTACTTTATATAATCTAGGAGAGGGGAAAGTCTGGTTGGATTTTAAGTATGAGAGGTTACCTCGATTTTGCTATTCTTGTGGAAAAGTTGGGCATTTTGTAACTAATTGTGCCAAAGTACCCTTTGATGAGGCAAAATATGAAGATAGGAGGATGAAAAGGTTTGGGCATTGGTTAAAAGCATAGGCTAAGGAGACCAGCCCATTTTGGCAGATTTTTTATGTTGACAGGGTGGATGAAAACGTGGAAGAACAAGTAGATAGCAACCCTCCAGCTCAAAGCACTCAAATAGTCATTTTCACAAGTGAGCAAATAGCAACAAGATCCATAGCAACAACTCAACCACAATACATGTCACGCCCTGATCTTCAGGCACGCACCCATTCCTCACCTGGTCGATTAATAATAACGTCCCAGGACGCATCACCGACCCTTTCATTTTAATATGCATGCGGAAGCATATAAATAATTCCTAGACAATAAACCAATGGGATAGGAAAGTAGGACCAATTTTTCACAAAATGCATTTTTATAAACACACAGGTCTATAGGGCCCGAACCTTGCGGAGGTAATGTCAAACGGACAAAGCTTCTACTTCTTTCATGTCCTGGATGCCGAGTTTCGTAGGAGGATCCTTGAAGGGGGTCCTATCACAGTGGCCAAAGTTCCACTGGTGTTGCAATAGTGGAAGCCAACTTTGGAACTTAAAAAGGACACTCACTTAACGATCTCGATTTGGGTGAGGCTACGGAACCTCCCACTCGCTTTTTGGTCTTCTCAAGTGATTGGCAAGGTGGCCAGTGCTCTTGGGAAATCATTGTATGTAAATCGGTGCATGGAGTAGATGAAAATGCTAGCTTTTGCCAAGGTTTGTGTGGAAATTACGGCGAATCAACCAACTCGTGACTCGGTGGAAGTAGTACATAGAGGGAAATCCTGTACTGTTGGTGTTGAATATGAGTGGTTGCCTCCGGTTGTCCAGGTTGTGGTATTTTCGGCCACAAATGTACACCCGGTCTATTTGCTTCCCCCACTTCGAAGCCCTAGCAAACTGTTACTGCTTCGCCTGTTGCCCAGGTAGTGTCACAAGATCCTTTGCGTGCGGAAGACCAGAGTTGGCTTGGGGGTGTAAGTGATCGTTCGGTGGAAGACCAGGGTCGACTTGGAGTTGGGGATGTTCCTCCCCCTCCTTCCATCACGGCTGCTCACCCTTCAACCGATGCTCCTGGTGATGATAGAGGTAAAGCTGTAGTTACTGGCCAGTTGTTGACGGATCTGCTCCTTCCTCCATGGTAAAACCGAGTTGGCAGCAAGCCAAAAGCAGGAAGAAGAAGGCCTCTGCTACTAAGGAAGCAGCATCGTTTAAACTAGCTCCTCCAGAGGACGGCGATCAATTTCTAAAGCTGAGGGATGTTGTTCCCAAAGCCTTGAAACCACGTGATGCTCGTTCTTTCCCAAAAGGAGTGTTGGATTCTGCTCTTGCATCATCAGCTCTTCAGTCCAGCTCAGCGGAGGATATTGAGGAACCCATCTTCTGCTCGGACGATGAGGATCTTTTATCTAGAGGTCCTGCCTCTCCGAAAGTGCGGATTGAAGACTCTGGTACTATGTAGGATAAATTGCAAGCGTTGCTTCCCAATCCTCCCCCTTCAGCACTTGCTCTGGCTTATAATCGCCGTAAGTCGTCAAAGAAGAGGTAATCCTGATCCTTGCTATATCTATGTATATAAGGTTTTGGAATATTAGGGGCATGGTAAACCTCATTAGGCATGCGGAAATAAGGAGATTTGTGTCTTCTAATAACCTTTGCCTTATTGGTCTTCTTGAGACAAAAGTCCCTGAATCTCTCTTTGATCCTATCTCCTCTAGTTTCTTGGCGGGTTGGAGATGGGTAGCGAAATATGAGTTTGCCCCTCGGGGTAGGATCTAGGTGGGTTGGAACCCAGAGTTTGTTCTTTTTGAAGCTTCGGCTTTTAACTCTCAGGCTATTCATGGGCACTTGAAGTTTCTGATATCTGGTTTATCTTGTTATATTTCGATTATTTATGGTGAGCATTGTTTTGCTCGTCACTGGCTCCTTTGGGAGGACCTTGTCCAGATGAGCCTTTTAGTGCGGGACTCCGCCTGGTTGGTTGCAAGAGATTTCAACGCCATTAAAGAACCATCGGACCGAGCCGGAAGTGGGAGTTCAACTAATTAATTTCCTGCTTTGATGAGTTCAGCTAGTGCCTAGCCCAAGCGGAGTTGGAGGACCTAAGGTATGTCGGATTACAATTTACTTGGTCCACCTCTTCTAGTGAAGGCAGGAAAATGAGAAAAATTGATAGAGTTTTGGTAATACCAAATGGAATGTTGATTTCTCTTTTTCTGAGGCTTCTTTTTTGAACCCGGGAATCTCGAACCATTCTCCCATGGTTGTGTGAGTTCTTAACTCGGTTCCGAGAAAGAAACCTTTCAAATTTTTCGATTTCTGGATGAAGCACCCGGATTTTCATTCTATTGTTCAGCAGGCCTAGGGAAAATCGGTTGGCAGAGTTCCCATGTTCCGTCTTGTTTGCAAGTTGAAGGATCTTAAAGGCCATCTCAAGCGACTTAATAGAGAGGCCTTCTCAGACATTTCGGTGAGGACTGAACAGGCAAGAAACGCGTGACATGTTACCCAACTTGGTCTTCAACAGAATGGAAATGATACTACTCTTGTTGATCTGGAGAAGGCTCAGCGTCGTGCTTATATTGACCTACGTTCTCATGAGGAATCGTTCTTCAGATAGAAATCCAGAGTGAGATGGCTTAAAGAGGGTGACAGAAATACAAAGTTTTTTCACCACTCAGTTAGCAGAAGACATCTTAGGAACCGAATCCTTTTGGTTAAGGATCCCTCGGGTTCCTTAGTCGTGGATCCGGCCTTGGTGCCTCCAGTTTTTGTTTCCTTCTTCTCAAAACTCTTGTCTCCGCAGGCTATTCTTCAGAAGCCTTCTTTACAGGAGGTGAAGGAGTTTGTTCGGAGGCCTCTTTTTGCTGAACAGGTTTGTTTTCTCTCCCGGCCTGTTCTTGATTCAGAAATTCATGAGACCGTGTTTTCTTTGGCTCAAGGCAAAGTGCTGGGGCCGGATGGGTTCACTGCGGAGTTTTATAAAAACAATTGGGAGCTGGTTGGGCCATTGGTCCTAGATGCTGTGAAGGACTTCTTCGCCATAGATCTTCTTCTAAAAGAGGTCAACAATACAATCTTAGCTTTGGTGTTTAAAGTTCCTAACACCTGTGATGTTTCTAATTTTAGGCCCATAGTTTGTTGCAATACAATTTATAAAATTATTACCAAGATCCTCGCCAATCGGATTGCGGTAGTTCTGAATGACCTTATAAGTTCTTCTTAAAATGCTTTTGTCAAAGGAAGAAGAATTAGAGATAACATCCTCTTAGCCTAGGAGCTATTTGCAGGCTTCCACCTTAACCCTTATCTGCCAAAGTGTGCTATTAAGGTGGACTTTCAAAAGGCTTATGACACTCCAGACTGGGATTTCTTGGAGATCACCCTTTCAGCTTTTGGGTTTCCTCGTTGGATGATCAATCTTATTATGGTTTGTGTTCGCACACCAAAATACTCTATCTCCATTAATGGTGAACTACATGGCTTCTTCTCGGGAGGACGGGGGATTAAACAAGGAGACCCTATGTCCCCATATCTCTTTACTCTTGTGATGGAGATTTTCTCGGGGATTTTGTGTTCTCGCACAGCCCATGAGGGTTTTAGGTTCTTTTGGCGGTGTAAAGCGGTGAGTCTTTCCCATCTCTTTTTTGCCGATAATGCGTTTCTCTTTAGTTAGGCAGATTAGGCGTCTGTGACTCTACTTAAGAGAGGCCTTGACATCTTCTCCTCTTGGAGTGGTTTACTTCCGAACAAGAACAAGAGTGAGATTTTTATGGCAGGGGGTCTTATTCATTGCGGAGAAACATCATCCTAGCTTTTGGTTTCAAGCAAGGGAAACTACCAGTTTGCTACCTAGGTGTGCCTATCATTTCTTCAAGACTCGGGAAAACAGAATGTATCTCTTTGATAGATAGAATCATGGCTAGGATCCACACCTAGACCCACCGTTTTCTCTCCTTTGCTGGAAGACTTCAACTAATAAGGTCAGTTCTTCACTTAATTCAAACTTTTTGGACTAGTGTTTTCACTCTTCCATACTTCGTATTGGACCATATTGAGCGCATTCCGAGGCAATTTCTTTGGAGGGGCTCCTCCCTTGGTCGTGGTGGGACTAAGGTATCTTGGGAGGATGTCTATGTTCCCAAGGAGGAGGGTAGTTTGGCTTTGCGCAGATTGCGTGACTACAATAAAGCCTCCATTCTCAAACATATTTGGATCTTGTTTACAAATAAAGAGTCCCTTTGGTGTCGCTGGATTCACTCTAACTTTTTAAAGAGGAATTATTTTTGGATTTCTTCCACCCCTTCTGTTTGTTCTTGGGCGTGGAAGAAAATTCTTAATTTGAGAAGGGAGTTCAGGCTTCTTTTCTTTTGGGAAGTGGGGGATGGTCGTTCAATTTCTTTATGGTACGACAACTGGCACCAAAAAGGCCCACTACACCTTTTCTTACCTGAATCGGTCATTGCAAATTCGGGCTTCTCCCTTCAGGCTTCGGTAGCTTAATTTCTTTCACCAAGAGGTCGAGAGTTTAGGTCTTTGCTTGAGGGATGAAATTTTGTTCTCCCATTTAGCTCTCGATCCCCGGATCACTTCTTATGGCGTGGCTCCTCCTCTAAAGTCGTTTCGGTTGCATCAGCTTAGGATGTGCTTAGAACCAAGAAAAACCGGATGCCCTAGGCTCAATTCATCTGGACCAACGACTTGGCACCTAGATTTCAATTCAACCTTTGGCTAATTACCAGGAATCGCCTGCCCACCCAGGTTTTTCTCCTATCTTATGGTAGAATTAACCATGAAGTGTGTGCCTTCTGCAATACTACTCCGGATTCGATTGATCATTTCTCTTTTGAGTGCCACGTGCCTGCGACCCTTGCTTTTTTCTGGGCGGGGAGATGTAATCTTCGTTGGCGTAATAGGCCTTGGGTGGAAAATATTAATTGGGCCTTGTAATTTCTCTCTGGCAAGGACTTCTATCATTTCATTGCACGTTTCTCCTTTAGAGCTTTATGCCACTTAATCTGGAACAAAATAATGCTATTATCTTTCAGGGTGAAGCGCTACAGGTTGCTGCTATGAAGAATCATCTCATTAAGGTTGTCAAGGATAAAGTGCTGACTTACAGCAAGGTACCCGACTCTCCCAGGAACAGAAGGCTTCAAAGAGCTTGGGGTTTTGATCCTTCTATTTTTGACAAAGCACTGTTATTCTTAATTAGCTAGAGTGGTTGTGCTTCTTGTGCCATGTTGCTTTTTGCCTCAGCTTGTTGCTTTGCTGTTGTTAGCTTCCTTGTTATTGCTTTTCTTTTGCGCTGGCTCCCTTCCACTCATTCTGCTTATTTGCATTATGAGTGAAAGTTCTTGATGCCGGTTTGTGTATATTGGCTTGTCCCTTTCTATATATCATTAACTTTTACCAAAAAAAAAAAAAAAAAAAACACACACACACACACACACACAGGTCTATATACAAAGGTTCACAAAAGGAATCGGCTCCTTACAAATGAGAATTGTCCTACGACTAGATAGCCAGACAAGATCGTCGATTCTTCGGACTTCGCCTCTTAAACTTCGAGGCTTCAAGTCCTTCGCCAACACCACTTAAGGACTCGAAATGGTTATTCAATAACCAGTGAGATAATGTCTCAGCAAGTTCTACCCCCTAAGACTTGATTAGGAAGCCAATTACGCCATAAATGCTACGTAAGCACAACACGAGTCAGTAGACTTACCTTGGCCTCAGTTCCTTCATGCAAGTAAGTTAATTCATAAATACTGACAATCACATCATCTCATCAGACAGATCGACTCATCGATCAATCGACCCAGTCAATTACATGTCATCAAGACCATCACACGGTCACCTCAATTTATTCATTCTCAACTCTTAGCCACGGCCTAACAAGCACAACCTAGATTAAGTGGTCATCACAGCCCCACTGGCAACTTTTCTATATTTAGTAGTTATCACAGCCCACCTGGCAATTTTCTAGGTTTAGTGGCATCACAGCCCCACTTGGCAATTTTCTAGGTTTAGTAGCATCACGGCCCCACTTAACAATTTTCAATGTTTAGTGGCATCACAGCCCCACTCGATAATTTTTCTAGGTTTAGTGGCATCACGGCTATCACGGCCCCACTCGGCAATTCTTATTTTAGATTTATTCCCACATTATCCATTTTTTAGGATAAATTCTCATAGTCACCAATACCCTCAATTCCCACAACCCGGCACTTAAATAAATAAACAGAGAGCACCACTGAAATCAGCACGAAGTAACGGTCACTGGCCATCCTGGTTGAATTTTCGGAAAATAAATTAATTAATTAATTAATTAAAGAAAATATTAAATAAATGCAATAAATCCAACTTAGGCCCGTTATAACCTAATTTGAAGCCAAGACGAGCCCAGAAAATTACCGAACTACTCTAGATAAATTCTAGAGCTTGTCACAAACCAACCATTTATTAGAGGTGCAACTTTCAGCAATCAAAGCCTCAAGAACCATCACAAACTCATAACAAGCTCTAACCAGCATAATAGGCCAACTCGCACGCCTCCAAGTTTAAATCCAGAAACCATATCAATCAAGTTCGGAAAATTCCCAAATTTAAATATGTTGTAAAAGACCCATAAAAGAACATTTTTCAAGCAGACATCTTAACCTAGATCTTTCTAGATTCGGCCCAGTAAATCGTTCAATCCATAACCAAAACTGTGTTTGTTTCCAAAAAGTCTATTTTCCAAAATCAGTTTGCTTTGAGATCCAAAACACATCCGTTTTATCTTAAATTTGAGTATGTTAAACTAGAAGATATGAAAAAAAAATTGAGAAGAAATCATTTTGAAATTCGAACACTAAGAGTTGATAAAAACCCCTAAAAACCTAAAAGATCACCGATTCCAGCAAAAACTGAGGTTCTATTTGAAAATGACGGAGCTAATATCTCCATCTTTTAAGTCCCCAAAAATCTTAAGAAAAAAATATGTTGTAGCTGTGGATGTCTAAAACATTTCTCAAGAAGACATCAACCTCAAATTTGCAAGCCATTTCGATCTACAAAAATGGCAAATGGCGAGGGTCCAAAAACCAAAACTGCAGGAACTCTACTGGATTCGACTAATCCATATTGTACAAATCTCACTAATTAAGTTACACTAATCCATTCTAAAGCTAATCTAACCATCCTAGCTTATTACTAATCCATACTTAAGCTAATCTAAACAACCCTTAAGCATAATTAACCTACTAAGTAAGGTTTAGTGAGTTAAACTCACTTGTTTCACGAGCCAATCGGTTCAAATCGACATAAACACGACGGGAAACGATTCTTCAAAGCGGGCCTAGGTTTCAAGGCCCGGAACACCTCCAAAAGGGGCCCGACACCTTGCTGGAAAGCCATTAATATTCTGTTTTGTTCTTGCTGAAATAGAATAGAACAAAGCCGATTTAGAAATTGATCGGGAAAGGGGAAAAAGGGCACATCAAGCCTTAGCAAAGCTTACCGGCGGCGGAACAATGGAGCACAGGCTCTGGCCAAGCTCCACAAGCTGCTAGACAGAGATTGGGACAGCATGAGGTGCAGATGGGGGTCGAGGTTGAGCGGTGAGGCAGCAAGCACATGCAGTCATCGCGGCAGTCACGGCGGCATGCAGCATGGAGGGGCGGCTGTCCAGCGTGGCTGCTGGCTTCTTGCTAGCTGTTAGGAGCGAAAATGGTCAGGGGAATGGAGAAGAGGTTAGCCAGTTACTTGGTGAGGAAGAGATGAGGCAATAGGGGGCCACCATGGCTAATTTTCCATTCAATTGTCCCATTTGACCCATCCCTAGCCAAGTATGGCTTCCTTGGACACCAATCAGCCACCAAGGCCTTCATCTAGAAGCTTGAGATGGTCTAAAGGTGTGGGCAAAGGGGGGCATACGAATTCACAAGTTTTCCTCTCCAATTGGACTTAGTTTCTTGTTCAATTCAATCCAATTTGACTTCGATAGATTCCGTTATCGAGTCAATACTCAAATTAGTATTTTTTCTCACCACTCAAACCATCTTGCATCCCAATTACGCGATCAAAAACGATCCCGGCCTTTTTCTAGACAAAAAAGGCCATGGGACGACTTTTTCCTAAAAAGTCTCGGGTTGCAAAAAAATGTTCTGAGATTGAGTCGACGCTACTAGAATTTATTGTGACATGACAGAATCTTCAATTTCTGAAATCGGACTTGAATTCACAATTAATTTCCATTCGGCACGTTTTTAGCATGACCTAAGCTATCAGGTAACTTTCATAAATTTTTAGTGTAAATGACCCGTGATTGATTTTCTTCGAGCCACAATGAACCCACTCAACTCATTGGGGACTCTCGGTTGTCGTGAAAATCTCGAGGATTCAAATACGGACACAGGGTACCAAAACAATAAGAAAATCAGGCTAGTGTCGATCGACAAGAATTTTCCAATTTAGTGGTGTCACTCACGATTAGCCACATATCTTAGTCGAACTAACATATCTCTGATTTCAAATCAATTTTATACTGTGCCGTAATGGCCTCTAAAGATGAGCATGGTCAAGAAGCCAATTCCTGGTCGAATCCTCAAGTCTATTGCATTAAAGTCTCTTAATAACTTCCCTAGATAGTCTAGTTATCTCATGAGTGGTCATCTCAGAAAAAAGCAATATAGATGCATCAATGAAATGCCCGATTTATTGAATTGAAAACAGAGTCGAAAAAATAGGATGTCACAATACAGGGCATAAATGGATATTCCTATACCAGATCACCAAGTGGATTAGCACCAAGAAAAGGGAAAAGGCATAATGAATAGTGAAGAGCCAGAACAACAGCTACTGCCGGTTGTTAAACCATCATCCTAGACAAAAAAAGTAGGATCAAAGAAGGAAAGCAGGATTTTAAAAAGTTCACCAGCAAAGAAATTAAAGAGGTACACCCCATATAACTCTATTCCTATAAAGTTGGCGGACTTTGATGAAGCAAAATTGCAGGATACTCCAATTAGTCTTTTAGAGTGAACTATAGGAAGGGCTTTGGTGGCTAGCCCGAATAAGCAACCGGTTTACAAATGTTATGTTGGAACTGTCAGGGGTTGGGCACCCCACTGACAGTCCAAAATTTGAGAGCCATTATGGCTCATGAAAGGCCCAATTTGATTAAGTTAATGGAAACAAAAAACAAAGAAAATGTGATTACTCATATTAGAAAGCAACTGAATTTTAAATACAGCTTTGTGGTGAACCCGATAGGGATTGTGAGGGGGCTAGCGGTGATATGGAATGATGAAGTTGATGTAGAGGTGGAATCCAATTCCCAAGAAATGATAAATTTGATTTGTGAAGATCATGATAGTCAAAATAAAATGCGGGTTATTTGTGTGCATGCTCCAAATCTGTTTGGGGAAAGAGTACAGTTATGGGATAAAATGAGACAGATTAGTCTTTCTAATAGCCTACAATGGGTTTGCTTGGGGGATTTCAATGAAGTGCTTTATTATTGGGAGAAAGTGGGCACAAGGATGGCAGAAAATTATAGAATGCAGGCTTTCCAAAGCTGTATTCATGATTGTTCTTTAATGGAAATAGATTGTGAAGGATGTGCTTTTACCTGATCCAACAATAGAAAAGGGGCTAATCTAGTCAAGGAGAAATTGGATAGGGTGTTTTGTTCTCTAGATTGCAGGCTCATGTTCCCGGAAGTAGAAGCGTATGATCTGCCAGCTGTTGGGTCAGACCATAGTCCTCTCCTATTGGTGAGCAGTGCTGAATCTGAAAAGAAAAGAAGAGATTTTCACTTTGAGGCCTTCTGGACTGAAGATGGAGAATGCAGAGAAATAGTTAAACAAGCATGGTAATCTCAAAATCGTTTTGAAGTAGGCTTGAGAGAAAAATTATAGGCAGTAAGTCGTGCTTTAAAAGAATTGAGTAAAAGGAAGTTCCCAAACAGCCATATTTGCATAACAGCCCTAAAGCAAGAACTTCAATTCCTAACAAAAGTGCAAGCTTGAATCAAGGATCTAATAGGATGAAGCTCGTAAAAGAAGAAATTGAAACTTTACGGAGAAGAGAGGAGATGTTTTGGGGTTTAAGATCTCGAATCAATTGGCTACGTTGGGGAGATAAAAACACAAAATATTTCCATGCAGCAACTATTCAAATGAGACAAAAAAAAAAAATAGGATTACTATGCTGAAAAATTCATCGGAGCAGTGGATATGAGACAAACAGCAACTTCAACACCTCACCATATCTTTTTTCAAAGACTTATACACTACGGTAAGGCCTAGAAACTGCTAACCAGTACTAGATTAATGCCCAATACTAATTGGAAATGATATTAATGAAAGTTTGGTGGCGGAAGTAACATTGGAAGAAATTCATGTTGTTGTTTTTCAACTTGGTGCACAAAAGGCTCCTGGTCCATATGGTTTAAATGAGATTTTCTATCAACACCATTAGGATATAATCAATACCGATGTTTTTGAGGAAGTTAAGGGCTTTTTTTGTTCAGGAGTATTAGAACCAGTCCTAAACAGAACTCATATTACTCTAATTCCAAAGACACCCCATCTAGAAAGACTTGATCAATATCACCCTATTAGCCTTTGCAATTTTGCATATAAAATAATATCGAAAATTTTGGCAAATAGACTGAAAAGATGGCTGCCTCAGCTGATTTCAGAGGAACAAAGTGCATTCATCAGTAGAAGACAGATCCAAGACAACATTTATATTATGCAAGAGGTGTTGCACCAATTGAGAATGAGGAAAAGGAAAAAACATTCCCAAGCGGTGCTGAAATTAAACATGCAGAAAGCCTATGATAGAATAGAATGGGATTTCCTAAAAGGTTGCTTGCTGAAAATGGGTTTTTGTGCAAAATGGGTAAACTGGATTATGCAACGTGTCACTATGGTTACTTTCAGCATCAAATTTAATGGTGATCCCATTCATTTTTTTCAATCCTACCAAAGGCATTAGACAGGGGGGCCCATTATCACCCTATCTTTTCATTTTGGTGGCTAATAGCTTGTCTTCTTTGATGGGTAAAGCACTACAAGATGGGAGTAAAAAGGGAATAAAGTTGAATAGGTTCTACTACCCTACTTTGACTCATTTATTATTTGCAGATGATTCAATTTTCTTTTTGGATGGATATATACAGGAATGTCAAAATGTTGCAGCTATTCTGAATCAGTATTATTATGCCTTCGGACAAACTATAAACCTAAACAAGTCAAGTATCTGTTTTAGTAAAGAATGTCCCCAACTATTAAGAGATAACATGACAAGAGAGTTGAGGGTTCTAGAGCTGGAGCGATCAGGCAAATACCTAGGAATCCCTTCTAATTGGGGAGCATAAAAAAAAAAACAGATGTTTGCATGGATTTTAAATACGGTAAACATGAAATTGGAAGGCTAGAAGGAACAGATTATATCTAAAGCAAGCAAGGAAATTCTCCTGAAATCAATGGTGCATGCGTTACCTCAATATGCCATGTTAGTGGTCAAAATTCCAATTTCATTTTGTAAGGCTATAGAGAAGAAAATAACTAATTTCTTGTGGAAAAACAGTGAAACAAAAGCTGGTATGCATTGGAAGAGATGGGAAATCATGAAATGCAGGAAAGACAGGGGAGGAATGGGTTTGAGAGACCTACTTACTGTTAACAAGGCCCTTCTAGGTAAACAAGCTTGGAAGATGGTAAAGAATCCGGATGCATTGTGGAGTAAATTATTCAAAGGGCTCTACTACAGTCGCAAAAAATTCTAGCATGCTAATAAAGGAACTAAGTCTTCATGGGGGTGGCAAAGTTTACTTGTAGGAAGGGAGGCCATAGCAAATTCAATGAGATGGTCGATTGGAAATGGTCAAAATGCCAACATTAGAATAGATAAATGGCTAAAGAGAGGATTAATTAGGGGGCCAGCAAATAGAAATAATCCACAACAAGTTTCTAAGTTGATGAATTATGAAGAAGAACAATGGAATGCACCACTGTTGAATAATCTATTTGATGAACAGATCACTCAGGAGATCCTTGCAATCCCAATCAAACGTCAAATTACAAATGATGAACTGATATGGACAAGCACTAAGGATGGGTCTTATACTGTCAAAAATGGCTGTAATATGTTAAGAGACAGAGCGACAGCAAACATTGCAGAGGAACATCCTTCTTCCTCCTACCAAACACCGCGAGAACTATGGAATGCTCTATGGAAGATGCGGACCAGCCCTAAAGTGAAGTTTTTTATTTGGAATGTTTGTCAAAACACCATCCCATCCAAGGAAAAACTATGGAAAAGAAAGATTTTACCTAATTCAGTATGTGATATTTGTCGAGATAAGATGGAAATGGTCGAACATATTCATCTTCTCTGTCCCTGGACTGCACGGGTATGGAGCCACCTAGAAATCAACCTACAAGTAAATGCACAGGAGGTTACACGAATTGATGAGTGGTTGGCGCGATTTATAAGGAAAAACACAAACCTACCGTCCTTGGAAATGATCGAAAACATCCTATGGCAGGTATGGAAGGAGCACAACAACTATATATTTCAAGGTACAAAGCCGGATGCCTGGAAAGTGGTAGATCTGGCCCAATTTCAGCAAGATAGCTACAAAAAATGGGGTTTTATGCATCTACAAGCAAGAAAGGAAGAGGATATAGAGACATCTCCTACCTGGATAGCTCCGGTAGCAGGATCTTTAAAGCTCAATGTCGATGGGTCGATTTGTGAGGGGTTGACGGAAGGAGCTGTCGCTTGCATCGTCCGAGACTCCTTTGGCAACTTTGTGGATGGATTCACCAAGCTAGTTCGGGCGGAATCGGTGTTTCAGCTTGAAACTCTAGCAGTGCTCGAAGCTCTGAAGTACTTGAAACAGAAGTAGCTAGGGAAGTCTTCAATCGAGTTTGACAACGAAAGTCTCGTGAAGTTTCTAAAGTACACGGACAAGTTCAGCTAGGAATCACATGCGACTTGGATAGAATGTAAGCATCTTCTTCAGCAATTGCCGCTAGTGGGCCTAAGCTACTATCCACGATCTGCCAACACTATGGTGGATTGGGCCGCGCGACACCAAAGGAAAAAAAGACTTCCTCCCAATTGGTGGGCTTCCCCCCCAAGACCTTTGGGCCCTCTTATGTATGGATGCCCCAACTGTTGGGTTTGCTGCTTCAGTTTTATAATATAAATAATACGCATCATTTCGACCAAAAAAAACAAAACTACACTGAGTCTAGTTTTTATGACAATCCTTGGTGCAAATACAATTCTGGGAACAAGGGTAATAATCTCCAAGATGCATGGAGCAATGGACTTTGATTTTCGTTAGCAAAATCTTCTTGGGGTTGCCTGTGGCTCCGAACATAGTTAACAATGATGTTACTCCCACACCATATCTTGCTTTTGATGGTCGACCATCAAAGGATTTGCCAACTATGGAGGCGTGATGTCATGGTCCAAATATTACGAGGATCAAACTATATATAGCTCTTTCATCAAGGGCTCTATTGTTGCTTGCAGAAATATAAAAATCTCCTTATGTAATCACAAATATTTCTCCATGTAAAAGCTTATTTTGATGATGGTATCACAACAATTATTTAATGATTTCCGTCAAACTACACTGCCAAATTACATGATCTCTATAAAAATTCAGAATCTTAAGTTAACCAACTCTTTTGTTTTTGGTTTTTATTCTCACGCTTTCATTGAATCCCATAAAAAGTCCTTATAACTCTAAGCAAATAGGCCATGCTTTGAAAGTAATAGATCACTTGCGACAAAAAGAAAGGTAAAATGTCAAAATGGTACACTTGTCAACTGTTACATATTATCCAATATGACAATTTGACAGAAAAATTTAACGGAATCTAATGGATGATCAATTTGTTAATTCTATACTAATTTGTGAATTTTATTTGTCAAAAATTAGTATTTGATAAATTTATCATAAATATATCAATTTGAAATTTTTCGTAATATTAATCCAAATGTATATGATATATATAAGTGGATTGTGGAGATAATTTTATCTTTCAGCCCTACCCAAAAAAAAAAAAATAGCCGCAACAAAGCAAATGTTGGATTTTCTTTAAAAAAAACAAAAAAGCACTAATTTGTGACTTTGACCAATGCTGGCACCTACTTTCCAATGTTCCATAGTAAAAGAAAAAATACCAACTTTACTCAAAGCGAGCGAGGCGAGTGTCGAGTGGCGAGCGAAGAAGTTGTTTCTTTCGATTTTGGCAAATTGAAGATTAAGATGACAAATCATACAAAAGAGAACGAATATTAGAGGAGGATGTCATAAGGAGTTGTTTATACATTTTTGGACGCTGTGAGGACTCCTTACAAAACATTTTCCAATTATGACTATTGACGCCGTAAAAGACATTAAAAATCTAAGTTATTAAAGAACAATGTAAAATTACTTGAACTCCTCACTAAAGAACTGTTTAATGTTGTTGACGTCGTTTATTTTAAGGTTTTCTTTATATAAAAAAATTATAAATAATAAGATATATATATATATATATTCAGGGTTAGTCCAGATTAGACCGACTCAGAACTCTCAGGACTGAGGACCAACCCGCACAGTGCTGGTCTAGGAATTCTAGGACCAAGGACCGACCCGGTCTCCTTGGGAACCGGACCAGGACCGGTAGGGTTGGGCCAGTCCAAGGTCGGTCTAGGGTTGACCCTAGACCGATGCTCACCCCTAATAGCGACAAAGGAGAGACGTGGTCATTGGAATTTGGGGTAAAAAATTAGGGCTCTTGAGAGTTCTTGAGTTGGGGGCGAAAAAAATTAGGGTTCTTGAGCAAATCAACAGGCAATGTTGTCGATGGGAAGCAGCAATAGTAGTGACGGGGCTTTGAAAAGCTTCACCTTTTAGGGAATAAAACATCTCCCGCAAGCGTCAGATGTGTGCTGGGCTGCACACTTGGCAAACACCAAAGAATCCCACGAGGAGGTTCTACCGCTGTTCACTTCGGAGGGATATGCAGTCTTGATCTGTCGAAAGCAACTGAGTTGATTGGGTTCGACTTCATTTCGGTCTTGTAGTTGAGCAAGATCTATGTTCAGTAGCCATGCTGAGAATATCAATTTGGACTGATCAGTGTTGAATGTTCAGTGGTCGCTGTCGATTTGGATTGCTAAAGGTCATGCTCATTTTGCAATTTGATAGTGGGGGCTTTTTTAATTGGGTTGACCTCCAATTGACGAATGATGATGAAGTGTTGAAGGAGAAGGGGAAGTTTGTGGAGGAAATCTAGAAAGAAATGAGGAAAGAATGGCCATTCTACGAAGGCGAATACTTGACAAGAAAGATGAGCTTAAGTTAAAAGGGATTAACAACTTGGACTAAAGCTTACGGATAGAAATGGAAATCGCGAGAATGCAAGCGAAGGAAAAGATTCACGTGAGAGTCATAATTAGCATTGATGGGAGCATTGATTGGGTTGACAATCTCGAAGGTCGATAAGAGGCTTCAATCTTACTTGCCCTGAATGGTGCTAGTAGGCAGTTCAACGTTTACAGTTGTAGGGACTTGTTTGAAGCTTTTTGTGCAAGGTGCAAATGTAACCAATGAATTGGGGAAATGTGATGAATGTAGCCTTGGTTTTGGAGTTGCTAGTAACATGAACGTCAAATGAATGTAATCTCAATTTACCAAGAGAAAGGGCCAAGTCTAAAAGCATAACCTGATCAAGAGAAATGCACCGATTACAAGCTTGCATAATTCACTAAGTTGTAGAGGACTAAAAGCATAACCTGTCCCTAATTTTGCCTTGAAAGGTCTAACGCACCTAGCCACAACTTGGCCACTCAATGAATCTAGCAAGCTTGCAAGATTGAATATTGCATTGCTTTTAAGAGTTAAGCTGCAAATAATGAACGGCGGGCAACAAATGCAAATTTAAAAAATTCCATTTCGTTAAGGTAAACTTGAAAAAAAAAACACACACACACGTTATTTATAGTCTATGGTTTGCTGCTGTGGAAGGATAACGTTGCTACACCATCTAAACACATTAACCAAATCCTTTCCATTGTTTCCATACAATGGCTAAATAAAAAGAAAAGGAAAATTACATATCAGCAACACCACCAGCAGCACAAAACATCCCAATTGATCTTCTTGGCTCACAACTAAGGAGGAAAAGTACACTATTAGTGCCATAAGTTGTGTACGGTGCTCACTTTGGTGCCAAAAGTTTCCATCAAATCACTTAAGTGCCAAATCGGAGGAAAAACGATCACTTTGGTGCCACCGGTGAGAAATTACAGCCAAAATGATTACGTGGCTTTTATATTTGAAAAAAAAAAAATCGACAAGGCCTTTAAACGACGTCGTTTTCCATCCTCCTTAAGAAAACGATGTCGTTTTGCCGTCCTAAGTGGATGGCCTCAAGAAAACGACGTCGCAGAACTCATTTTGGTTTTTTTTTATTTATTTAGGGATTGAAATTAGGGTTTTTTTGTCTAATCCTCACCCAATGCCGGCCGTCGCTCGGCCACCGTCGCTCAACCTCCGTCGTAGTAGCATCGTGTCCCAATCTCGGTAACATTTCACCAGCTTCAACATCCTCAAATTCTTCAAGCCGGGACCGCGTCCAGCAGCTTTGAGTTGGCATGGACGGCGAGCCTCTGGCGGCTCTCACCTTCGATCGTGAGCCAACGGCGGCACACGAGGGAGCATCAGCCCTGGTCACCAAAGCCTAGGTACTGGAAGACACAAGCCAGGCACTCGTCGGGGAGATCAGAGATGGAGAGGGAGAGATCGGGGGCGGCGCACTCGTCGGCGGCCTCCCTGAGCACCGGCTAGATCACGGCCTTTGACTTGGCCGCTGAGTGGCCGTCGTCGGGGTCGAGGTCGAGGTCAAAGCTGCGGCCGCCGAGCGCGGGGGCCGTTTAGGACAACGACTGGCCCATCACTGATGACTTAACTTCTCTCTCTCTCTCTCTCTCTCTCTCTCTCTCTCTCTCAATTTGGGGATTTAGGGTTTTGAATTGGAGGAGAGACACCAAACGACGTCGTTTTGTTGTTTAAATGCTTATTGTACTCTCCAGCGAGCCACATTAACTTCAAAAATTAATAAAAATGTGCCACGTCAGATTTCCGACCAACCAGATCGGAGTTGGCACCAAAGTGAGCGTTTTTCAAACATTTTGGCACTTAAGTGATCCGACAGAAACTTTTGGCATCAAAGTGAGCGCCATACACAACTTATGGCACTGATAATGTATTTATCCCCAACTGAGACTACTCCGCTTGATGGTCCACCACAAATTGCAAACTCTTGAGTTCCTAGAGGTCTTGGAACCTCACCAAAGAAACACCTATAATTGTTAGTGCTGAATGTTATAACAAGTCATATTGAGCCCACATCTCTTTCCTATTATATTGAGCCCACAACTCTTTCCTATTATAACCACTGGGATTCGCCCTAGTGGCCACCCTTCCAACATGGAAGGGGGCGGTGAGGGGTTCAAATCCCCACCTTCTCGGGAGGGGATGGGGTGGGGACGCGTACGTTTCAAGAGTGGGTTTTTGACTCCCACGCCCTGCAAGAGGCAGGGTAAAAATCTGAGAGTGAGTGTAGAATAGGAATAAAGTAGGACTGACAACAAAAAAAAAAAGTAGTTGCCGTTACCACAGTCCGAAAGATCTCTATTGACGGTTACACTCGTTCATCTAGCATACATATCTTGACGCGGCTTACAAAGAACAAAGCATTTTTTCAGTAAATCATTGATCCAATACTTATTAACATGCAAGGTTGATCATTGGATGCGTGCAAAAGAGGTTTCCAAAGATACAAGTGAGATATGATGCAGGATTCTTTGTTTTGTAGGCATCACAAGGGTCTTGCTTTGAAATACTTGAAGGAATGGTAAGAAAGATGAAGAAATTCAGTTGGCTAAGGTGTGGAGCACCAAAAAATACATGGTCATGCTTATCATTGTTGTGGATAGACTTGCACAAATAAATAGTTAAATATCTAGTCATGCTCACTATTGCTGTGGATTGAGTTGAATAATTTTCATTTAACAAGTTCCCAGAGTAAGAAATATTATCAATGGCAAGATTTGGTAGAATTGGTGTTTTCTAGAAGCGCGCTCATGTACAGCCTCTCGTGATTTCTTAACTATTTGAGAAAATAAAAATCTAGACCATTGGATTGTCAATGGTTGTGATGGATGGACGATGAAAATTTTTCAATGTCGAAAATACCTATTTCATGTGTTTGCTAAACTCTTATAGTATGTAGATAAGCCACTAATTACTTCTAAAGGTTATATAGTTAGATATATGAGGCTCACATCTCTTTCTTATTATAAATTAAAGTAGTTGCACTTACTGTAGATTGGAAAGATCTCCAACAACGATTAAACTTGTTCATTTAGCACACATATTGTCCGATATGTATCAATATGAGATAATTAACATTATCTGAGCAAGCAAAGAAACAGACGCAGAGAAATAAATTTGTTTGTATAATTGACTACAAGGTAACCATGAGTGTCGCACGGGGAAATTATGTTTTCAATATATAATGATTGTTTATTCAGTATAAATTAAAAAAAAAAATTAGTTTTATTGAATATCAATATGAAAAGAAGCATCAGGACTCCCAAGTTTTCGATTGCTCTTAATGGTGAATTACGTGGATTCTTCCCTAGTGACAGAGGGATCCGTCAGGGAGACCCGATGTCGCCTTATATTTTTACCTTGATTATGGAAGTTTTCTCTGGTATCCTCCATGTCCAAACAAACTTGCGGGAGTTCCAATTCTATTGGCGTTGCAAGCAGACTAGGCTTTCTCACTTATTCTTTGCAGACGATGTCCTCCTTTTCTCTGAAGCCAATATGACGTCCTTGCAACTTTTACTGGATGGGATTCACGACTTTGCAAATTGGTCTGGTCTCTCCCCGAATCACAATAAAAGTGAAATCTTCATCTCAGGAGGCTCCGACGATTGGAAGACGGCCCTGGTGAGTGCCTCTGGTTTCCAGCTGGGTTCTCTTCCTTTTAGGTATTTGGGTGTTCCTATTATATCGTCCGGACTCGGTAAGAGGACTGTGTTTCTTTAGTTAATTCTATCACCTCGAGAGTCCAATCTGGACCAATCGGTTCCTATCATTAGCGGGCGGACTACGGTTAATCGATCGGTTTTACATGCTATCCAGGTTTATTGGTCTAATGTTTTTATCCTCCCTACGTTTGTCCTTAATCGGATCAAGCAGATTTTTAGACAATTCCTTTGGTGAGGCCCCACCATGGGCCCGGGGGGCGCCAAGGTTGCCTGGGATGATGTCTGTTTACCTAAAGAGGAAGGTGGCTTGGGTATTAGATCCCTTAGAGTGAGCAACATAGCTTCTATGTTGAAACACATTTGGTTCTTATTCTCGGATAAAGAATCGCTTTGGTGCAAATGGATCCACTCGGTATTTCTAAAGAGAAAGAACTTTTGGGTTGTTCCGGCCCCTACTTTTGCTTCTTCGCCATGGAAGAAATTGCTAGGCCTTAGACCTTTGGTTCAGAATTACTTTAAATGGCGCATAGGCAATGGACAGCAAGTCTCTTTTTGGTTCGATCATTGGCATGCTAAGGGACCGCTCTATAAGCTCTTCTCCAATCGAGATATTTATTGTTCGGCTATCCCCCGTAATGCCTCTGTTGCTGATGTTATCTCCAAGTTGCCTTTTCCCCCGTCTAATGTGTGCACCGCCATGGTGAGCTGGACAGATGCTTTGCCCCTTCTTGCTGATTCCTTGGATCAGTTTCTTTGGCATCCCCAGGCCTCGGGTACCTTCTCCTCAGCGTCTGCCTGGAATCTCTTCAGACCGAGAGGAGCCGTTGCCCCCTGGGCGAATTTCATTTGGGACCCTGGCCTGTCCCCTCGGTATCAGACCCATTTATGGCTCACTACTCGTAATCGACTACCGACCCAGGTATTCTTATTAGCTTATAATCGTATTGAGGATTCAAACTGTGCTTTCTGCTCCTCGAGGCCGGATTCTATTGATCACCTTTACTTTGGCTGTTCCACTACTGGTATACTTGCTTTGTTTTGGGCTGATAAATGTAATATCTCCTGGAGGAACTGTGATTGGAAAGCAAATTTAGCTTGGGTGAGCACGCACCTTTGTAATCCTTCTTTCCACCATGCACTTCCTCGGTTTGCCTTTGCGGCTTTGTGCTATCTTATTTGGAAGGCTAGGAATAATATTATTTTCCACAACCACAAGTTATTCCTCCCCTCGCTCAAGGAACACCTGTATAAGGCGGTTAAGGACTGGGCCCTCACATGCTCGGGGTCCCCGATAATCCTCATAACCGAAGACTTCAACTCAATTGGGAATCCATGAGTCAATCTTTCTTTGAGTTGCTGCTGTTCTGCTAGTGTGAATTATGGGTCGACCACGGTCCCTCGGCATCTCACACGGTTTGTGCGTTCTTCCTCTCGCCCGTGCGGTTCGGTGCTTTCACTTCGCCTTTGGAGTGCCTTTCGGTTTCTACAGGATGCCCTTCCTCTTCTGTTTATGAGGGTTGTTCCATTGAAGTTGCCGTCCTTCCTGCTCGTGCCCAGCTCGCTGTCAACCTTCTTCCTCTTTGGTGGAAGCTTGCTGCTGTTTCGTGCTCCTCCTCTTAGCTTTGCTTTGTTCCTTTTGGCCGTCTGTTTGGCCTCTTTTCTTCTTGCTTGTTTCTCTCTAGTGTTGTTTAGTGTTGTTCTTCTTTCTTTCTTGTTGCCTGGCACCCTTTCACTCGGGTAGACGTGTTGTCTTCTCTTAGTGCAAGTTGGAGCCGAGCCTTTCTCCTTCTGTTTGTCCAGCTTTGTGCTGCGTCTTTGCAAAAGTCTTTATATATACTTACCCTTTACCAAAAAAAAATATGAAAAGAAGCAACTCTTATATGAATGGATATACTACTCACTAATAAATATTGCCCTTAACAAGAAGACACAACCATATTAATTTAACTTTGAAATACATTATTTATAATAACAAAAGAACAAGATATAGACTAGAAAGTCATAAATTGATTTCAAACAGTGTATCTCATGGTTATTTCAAATATCCAAAAGATAAAGGTAAATTTCATAGAGCATTGGAAACACTATGAAATTTTTTTTTTTGTTTAAATAACCGAGGACTCCACCACGGGCTGGGCACCAAAGGGCCGGGCCCCTATACCTCAAGGAAGACTAGCACATGACCTAAACACCATGGCCCCCTACTTACAACGCTAGCAACTGCGGGTTTCGAACTCTCGACCTCAGCGATGAAAGAAAGACTCTCAACCAACACAGCTACCCACGGTTGGGTACCATAAACATTTTTAATTTCAAAGTTTCAAAAAAACTCTTAATATTGAGCTTGTGTTGAAACGTTTTTAATTTCAACGTTTCAAAAAAAAATCTTAATATTGAGCTTGTGTTTAAAATTTAATTTGAGCAATGTCAAAATCTTAATCAATATTTTTCCATGGATAATATGTATTCCTTCGACGTAGTCATATCATGTGCCTGTCACTCTTCATTAATGATAAGAAACAACCATAACCGGGTCTCAACTTCAGATCGAGCTAAGGGTCACACTCAAGAAGCTCTCCATGTTACCGTTGGCTGCCTCACTTTGCAACAAGCTCTGTGATAAAAGGTAGCTAGCTAGCTAGTACCGCATCTCACGCAGTACAGAAGAACCAGTGAAAATGGAAAGGCAATCTAGGGCAAAGTTCCCACACAGCTTTTAGTCTTTCGAAGAAGTTGCTGCAGTCATTCAAGATAATGAATGGAGAAGACCTCACTTGTGCTAATGATCTTGTTGCTATACAAGTATCCATTCATGGAGCTATCATTCCTCACCGTGGAATTACAGATTATATTTTGTGAAAGATTAGACATTTCTGTAAAGTTAAATTGAAATCTTAAAAAGGGACAGTAGCAATAAGATGGATTGGCATTAAATCAGCATGTTATCCTTCAAATATTCCCAACACAATTTTATTTCTGTGGCTAGCGAGTCAAAATAGGCTTGCCTAAAGCAGTAGAACGCTGAAGCATAGTTAAGTCATTTCTCCCTCTACAGTTTTCTGCAGTTGCGTTCTTGAAACAAGCGACATGTTTTAATTGCCTTTTAGCAAGTAGATTTGGCAGCATCCATTAGCTTTATAAGCATGATAAGTGGGAAATAGAATTTTGAGTTTAATTGCAGGGAAAGCCTTCCTTCTTTACTCTTAAAGTTGGCTTGGAAATCACATGTAGACAATGTTTGGATTTCTGATACTACTAAGTTTCATGATACACCAATTACTCGTTCTGGCGAGTTTGGCTGGCTCCTGTCGATGATATTAAGAGGAAGAGAGTGACATGCCATTTAAACGAGTCTTGTGTATTAGATGGGGCACTTCCATGTATACTGATGCCACTTTTACGGTATCCAAGTAGGAAATAGCCATCCAACTTCCTTTGGATGAACTAAGAAACTTATTAAAAGAAAAGGAGAACCAAGTACTAACAGAAAGGAAAATACCTTCATCTTCTTCATCGTAATTATCCATATCAAGCTCCCTCAAACCATCAGTTATATCATCAAAACCAGATCGAACTTTCGTCATTTTGGAACTTTTCCCTAGCAGAGGGGCGGCAGGTAATGCAGTGGAAACTTCATCAGCTTTTTCAAGAGCAACAGCATCCATGTTTTCCATCATCCTCTCACCACCAGTATCTCCACTGCATGGATATCAAGCACGAGCCATAACTACAGAATATTTGCAATTATTGTTTCTCTTTCAACAATTTCACTTAAGGAAACAAAACTGTCTCTCTGAAATAAGCTCCTCAACATACATTGGACAGCAGCATCGAGACAGAAGGAAAGAGAATGCAAAGACTATCCCCATAAACTCTATCGTAGTAATTTTTGCCTCAGTGCTCTTGGAATTATATGATGTTCTCACATGCCCAAGCAGGTTGCATATTATTCTATCTTAATTAACTAATATAATATACATAAACAGCTTTATTGGGCACTCCTTGCTAATTGCTAATACTTCAATTCGACTGCACTGTTCTTGGTCACTGATTCAGCTTCATTTCCCTGAACACAAAACGAGAATGACAGTCTACCTAAAAGAACAGCCTTGATCTAAACAGATAGTTCAAGAACCTCACCTGAAATACATGGGCCAAACCTTGCATTAATCGTTAGCACCAACACACCTTCAGCTCATTGGTGACAATAGTAAGCACAAGACCTAACAAACTGTTGGAAATTGTGATCCATTTTCTAAAACTATCTAGAAACTACTAACTTAATCATGAATGTGAGAACCTTCGCAGCAGCATCCATGCTGAAGATTGTCTAGAATTGTTGAGAATGAATGTTGCTAGCTGAATCTAGAAGATTCACGTGGGAATGCAAGCAAGTAAAAGCCAAGTTGAAGAAGAAATTCTAGAACAAGCTAGAGAAGCCTACGCGGACAACATCCAAGAGAAGTCAAGAATCTTCTATGGCGGTGACTAAGTCAGTTGTAGTTGCCTATAAATAGGCTTGTAGTTCATTCAATTGAGTGTGTGAGGTCCACCTTGTGTGAGGTGAATCCTCCACCTTGTGTCGGGTAAATCCTCCACCATCAGAGGTCTTAGACCTCCACCATGCTCATGTGGGGAGTGAGCACCAATATCTTCATCAAATTATTTTGTTCAACTAATGAAACTATTTTCCCACATATCTCATGTCCTATATCCTTCAATTATCCTATCTTGTCCCTTGTCCTTTTTCTACAAGTTATACCATACACTTGCACACATCACTAACCAAAAACTATAATTAATACCAAAACTATGCTTCTGCACGCACACATCCAAATTTTTTTAACACAAACTGACACCGCAAGTTCTTCGGCACTAACTATTAACGGCCTTAAAGTACCAACTCTCAACTTCAGATCAAGTTGTCGGTCATGCTCACATGACCAGTTCACAGGGTGAGTCACAGTTTTCGACTGCATTGGAATCCTTTGGCTGGTAAAGTGTCTAATCAAACATATCCATTAAGTTTTTGTTGGAAGTCATCTCCTCCAATACTCCGTCTTAACCATACTGGACTTTCTTCCGTCACCATTTTCCTTATCAGCTGGGGAGAAAAATAGCTTGGACAATCTCTCTTTCCCCATCTGTTTGCTGATCTTGTTACATCCCGCGGTTCCTTTTGTGATTAGATCGTAGGTATAGACAACTACCCTCTCCTGGCCGGTTCTAAACGCCCAGCTAATTACTTGCCTCTCGACCGAAGGATTCCAAACCACGCCTTTTGACACTCGAATTTTTTTGTCAACGTTTTAAATACCCATTTATTTTGAAAAAATATAATATATATATATATATATATATATATATATATATATAAAGAAATGAAATGAAATGAAGTCGAGCGGGCCGCTTAGCAAAAATTTTAGCCCTCTAAACCTCTCCCTTTATTTCCTTTTTAGGCCCAACTTTCGTTTTCTTTTCAAAACTGACTTAAGCCTAAGAAAAAGAAAAGAAGCCCAGAACCATTTCCCTTCCCTTCCCTTCCCTCACGCGTGCTCACGTCTGCGAGCGAGAAGAGGACGTACGGTGACGCTGCGAGGATGACCGAGAGAGAGAGGTCTGTGAGGTAATGGCTAACGGAAAGAATTCCTCGCTTGAGCGAGGAGCGCGTGAGGCGTGAGGGGTGCTCCCGCGAGGCATAAAGAGAGATGGAGAAGCCCGGCTGAGGGGCAGGAGGTTTTCTGCTCGCTGAAATCGTATCGCAGAGAGTAGAGTAGAGAGAGAGAGAGAGAGAGAAAGAGAGAGATTGGGTCCGGGCGTAGATAAAGGGGGATCGCCGGAGTTTGGCTTCGATCTTCGTTGAGTTGCCGCCGGCGACCGCCTTTATCCCTAGCAGGACGCCGTGTTCTGTCAAGCTTGCCGCTTCGCCGGAGGACAGGAAAAGCACCGGTTGTCCTTTGAAGATTCGTCGGCGACCGCACGACAGCAAAAAAAAGAAAAAGGGATCCCTGAACCAGGTGGGTTTTCTTTCGGCTTTATCGAGCTTCATAAGTTTATGTTTGAGCGATGAGCTCACAAGGGATTAGGTGAAGTTAAGATTGTTTTGCAATGTTTTGTGTTGATCTGGCAAATTGTTTCTGGAGTTTGTAATC